>CAUYON010016536.1:0-13322 GCA_963573935.1 Arctocebus calabarensis | reverse complement strand
ATGGCAATTGGTGGGGCTACACCTACGGTGCATCTTAGAAGGGTACAGGTGAACCTTACTAAATGCAGAATACAAATGTCTTCATATAATAACTGAGAAAATGCCAGGAAGGCTATGTTAATCAGTTTGATGAAAATAGTTCAGACTGTATATGAAACCAGCACATTGTACCCCTTTATTGCACTATTGTACACAGCTATGATTTAATAATAAAGGCAATAAAAAAATAGAACTTAAAAAAAAAAGAGATGAACAGATAAGCAAAGGAGGCATATCCACACAGCAGAATGTTACTTGGATGTATAAAAGAAACAGATACCGACGAGTGCTACAACATAGATGGACCATGGAAACATCACGCCAAGGGAAACCATCTAGACACAAAAGAGCTAATACTGTATGATTCCAGTTCACGTGAAGTCCTGGAGTAGGCAGGTGCACAGAGACAGGATGGTATGTGGTGCCAGGGCTGGCAGCGTGGGAGGAGGGAGTTAGGATTTACTTGTGCTTTATTAATAGTTTGCTGTGGCTGCCGTAACAGAGCACCAAGAATGGAGTGGCTTAAACAGCAGGAATTTATTTTCTCAGAGCTCTGGAGGCTAGAAGGCTGACCCCAGGGTGTGGGCGGGGCCAGTTTCTTTCCAAGACTCTCTCCTTACCTTGCAGATGGCTGTCTTCTGTGGGTTCCGACTCTTCAACACACTGAATTTTGAGGTGGACATAACTCCGCTCATAACCAATGGGTATAGAGTTTCCATTCGGGAGAATGAAGATGTTCTGGGAAGAAATAATAGTGATGATTGTGCAACATTATGAATGTACTTAAATACCACTAAATCATACACATAAAATAGTTAAAATGGTAAATTGTATGTTGTTCTGCCAAAATTAAAAAAGAAAAAATCAAAAGCTAAGCAGTGTCACTTTGGGTGTCTTATTCTGGGGAAGGCCTGGAGGAAAGTCCAGGGTGAAGGAGAGACGACAGGCTGTCCTCTGGTGTCTCAGAGCTCACTGCGGCCGTGCTGCAGGACAGCCATCGTGACCCCTGCCAGGGTCAGGGACGCGCCTGCGAAGGGGCCGCTGATGGTGGAGGTGGTTCTCTGTCAAGCTCGAAAGAAGCATATTCAGAGGGGTGACCCTCACAGCCCTCCCCTGAAGCCAAGGCCAGCAGGGAAAGAGGTCAACCCACATACTTCATAACCGTCTCTTAGAGGTTCAGTTTTCTCACCACAGAATGAAGGCGTTGGACCAGATTACTTTTTTACAGTTTCTTATAACTCCAACATTCTACAAATGTAACTAAAGCAATAGGGCTCTGACAAATATTTGTCAATGTAAACCGAAGTATTTGCGTTCCCTTGAAGGAATCTAAGGGAGGGGTCCCAGTTCCTCCTTAGGACAGACCTGGGTGGGCCTGTGTCTCCCCCACGGGCCCGGGCGTGCTACCCGACTACGGGAATCTAACAGGCGGGTCCAGTGCCCAGGACCATTCACACTGAGAGAATCATTCTTCTCCTGAAAGTGAGAACGCTCATCTCAGGATGAAAAGGGAAGAGAACGGCCGCACTATGTGAGAAGGGAGGACCCGGAGTCCAGGGAAGTCCCGCCGCCGTGTGGAGAGGAGAACGTGGTATTTCCTCAGGTGAGACAAACTCTGGCTCTTTTCTGGATTCTCTCCCCTCTGCAGCTGGAGAGGGGCAGGCGGACATCTGGGGCATTGCCGTGTTCTCCACATGCCGAAAAAAAGTAGAAGAAAATGTGTCGTTAGCCAAGAGAAAAAGGCACAGAGATACCATCATCAAACCCCTTTCTTTTAATTTTGAAATAATTACAATTTTTAAATAGTTTCAAGACAGATTCTTGATATTGGGAAACCACCTAGTTCTTTGGAAAGATGACGCCAACTGCATGGTAAATACCCCACTTTGGTTTCCATAGATAATCCTGTTTCTGAAAGATCCCTGGAATTAGATGTGGCGTGTCAACTTTAAACGCTATCATACACACTATTATTTAACATGTTCTTTCGGCCTTTGGAACTCTCTGACCCTGTAATGCAGTTTGCAGTCTCACTGTGCCAGGAAGGCTCTGGAGGGCAGTGCTGGGGCCCACCCAGCGTCACGTGGGCAAGAGACTCCACGGCAGTGAATTTCCCCAGTATCTGAACCATCTTTAAGCAACAGAATGGATTTCAGGTCCTAATAACTCTTGAAGCATTCATACAATGGAGCGCAGACTCGCTTGTTTTCTCAACTAGAATATTCAGGACATAATTTAATCTTTTGCTTGTTGACTCATTATGAATCATCATTATGAATCAAAACCACAGAATTTTAGGACAAAAGGAACCTAAGCGATCAGCTAGCTGCGTTTTCTAGGTTCCGGAGTGGGGGTGTGCTGGGGGCCGAGTGGGAAGCGGGGCACAGGCTGGGCTGCAGGGAGCTGGTCTGGAACCCGTGACCTGACCTCTTGGTGCACCCTTGGAATGCTGCCCACCAGGCCTGGCTCCTGTCACACACCGTCTGTGGGACAGTGCCTCGGAGGCCACTTGCCCCCTGCTGAAATGGGCACAGTCTCCTAGTGCTGTTCGCACTTTTGCATCTGTCCTGCATGGTTTTCTGTCTTCTGTCTCTGGCCCAGCAGCTCTGTGTGGGGTGCGTGGCACAGATTCTTGTCTGCTTCCAACTGTGACCCTGCTGTCCTCAGCTGGGTCTCCCCCGCGGTACAATCTCCGGGCAGGGGTCTCACAGGGCCTTACTCCTACGAGCCCTTGTCCACTTTCAGGCCGCTGTCCCCTTGCCCCTGGACCTGGACACTTCCTTTCCTCTCACCCTCCCCGCCCCCACTCACTTACTGTTGCGTCACAGATGAGCAGGCAGCGTAAACGACACTTATTTCTCCCAGTTCTAGAGGCTCAAGGTGCGAGAGCGGGTTGGTCTCTCCTTGATCTGCAGACACCGTGTCCCCCCGAGTCTTCACACGGCCCCTCCGTCACCCCGTCTTCACACGGCCCGCCCGTCCCCCTGAGTCTTCACACGGCCCTTCCGTCCCCCCGAGTCTTCACACGGCCCCCCTGTAGCTGTCTGTCCTCCACTCTCCTTTGCTTACGGGCCACTGTCAGGTTGGATCAGAGCCAACCCTCACAGCCCCATTTGAGCTGAATCACCTCTTTAAAGACCCTATCTTCGAATACAACATTTGGGGATAAAACCTTCAACATAGGGATTTGGGGGGTCACCATTCAGCCCATGCAGGCCCCCTTCACTTTTAAGTTTACCAAGAATCCTTCCGTGGAAACAGATGGTCACAACTTCAGGACTTGGTAAAATTCTCACAGTCAAGATCCCTGAATTATTGTTCCAGACCTACTTCTAAGATATGACTAGGATGAGGAATGATTGAGGGAGGTAGCACAGGGATGGTGACACCACCAACCCAGCCGGGGAGGGGGAGGAGCTTAGCCCAGAGCAGGGCCCTGGGAGAGCCCAGCCATCCTGCTGGACAGTGGGTGGGGGGGTTCCTGGGGCTCACAGTTATCACCAGGGGCTCAAACCCCTTTTCTAGTCATGTCCCCTTCCCATTTAGTGACAGCGGGCTAAGAAAAGGTTGCAGAAAATACCTGGGTCACCTAGGTAGCCAGGAGTCACTCAAACTCAACTGAGCAGAAAACATGTTCTATGCCGAGGAGGCAGAAGGTTCTTCCTAGGTGCAGGGGACTCAGAACTTGGCATGTGGTCACCATTAAACCTACTGAACGTTCAGACCTCAGGAGTTTCTCGGGCCTGTCCTGGGAGCCGCCCAGGCCTTTTGCCAATGGCCTGTCATCAGCACCGGGAGCCCTGCTCCCTTCCGCTCCTCCCAGCCCACCCTGGTCCCGGAGGCAGGCTCTGAAGGGAGGGAGGCTCCCCACGTCCATCCCCCCAGCACGCAGGGCCCGTGAGCCCCTCCCCATTCTTTTCTCCTTTCATCTTTTTTATCTTAAGGGAATAACTGAGAAGCCAGAGGAGCTGACCTACTGGACTGACCTGTTGCCTGAGATAAAGGAGCCCCGCAAAGAGATCAAAGTTCCCCCAGGAACGAGGAAGAGATAGAGCCGGGTCCCAGAGGGCGCAGTGAGGACCCAAAAGCCCAGATGACAGGAAGGGGGCTTGTCTGTGAGAAAAAACGTCCCCTTCCCCTCAGGGCCGCGGGCAGTGAAGTGAACTGAGTCACGGAGATAGAAAGATGGACCCCGATTTGGTGCAATAATTGATCAAATTTATTACACCTGCAGGGGGCTGATACCACAAAGGCATGCAGCCCCGAATGCCAGGTCAGCAAAGCAAGCTAGCGCAATACAGAAGCTGATCATAGCAGTGAAGGCAGGGTCGCAGGGCGGGGGGTACATGTTGGTTCATAAATCACAAGATACATCATAAGTTCATTACTTCATGGTTCATACTAGTTCAGGGATACAAGGACGGGCATAGGAATTGAGTAAGTTTCCAAGGAACTTGGGACGCCTACCCCTCCCTGCTCATCTCTTCTCCCAGAATTTAGCTCCTCCACCCTTGCGGGGGTTGGGGCTGAAACACAAAACACCTCCCCTTTGAAGGATAAAGGGTCTGTTATATTCTTAAAATCTATGGGTTTGGGGGATTAGTGGCAGGGATAGGGGGCTTGGGGCAGGGGCAGGGGGCTTGGTTGTTACAGCAGAGCCTGGTGGGCTCACCTGCTCCAGGACAGGGAGCAAATGAGAGTGATGCCGACAAGGACAGCGTCCGCACCTAGCAGGCCCCCCAGGATCTCCTGAGGCGGCCTCACTGTGGCGAGGGCTCCGAAGGAACAAGAAGGCATTTCAGGGCCAGTGAGGACCGTGAAGGGGAGATGGGGCCGGGGCAAGCCGGGCCTGGGCACGTCCCAGCATGGGCTGCCTGTGTTGGCCTCTCACTCGCTCGCCACTTCCCGACTGCGCCCATCCTATTGCTCACTCTTGAGGGCACTCTCAGAGCCATCTCCTCGCAGAGGGACTAAGGTATGGAGGGCTGGCGGGTGCCAACACGCCCTTGACCTGCTCTAGTTCCCTACCCTGGGTTGCTCCGGTGTTGCAGGAGACCTCGACTTTCTGTGTCAGGGCACACGTGCCTGGTGGCTGGGACAGTAGAGCCCGGACATTGCTGCTAGGCTGCCATCGGCTCTGCGGCCCCCCAGCAAGCCCCCTGCTGTGGCTCCCGCTGCCTCCCCAGGGCTCACTTCAACAACCAAGATGCCAGCCTTCCCCACCCCACCCCCACCTGCTGGGCCGCCTGCTGCCCTCGGGCCCTGGTGCCATTGCCCATGGCCTTCTGTGAAGTCCTTCTGGGCCAACACACAGCAGGGGGTTATTTCATCTTCCTGATTTATGTTCCTAAGTGTCCTCTCTACTTTTTCTCTGTTACTAAATACCCATCCAAGTGTTGCTGGGCCGTCAGTGGGTGCCCAAGGCACCTGCAGGTGAAGGCCATCGCGTCACCCCATCCAAAAGCCGACTCTACCCTGGGGCCTCTCCACTGTGGGTCAGAGAGTCTGCCTGTGTCTGTGTGCCTGGGGCCCAGCCCGGGCCTTATTGTCCTTCTGACCCCTCTGTAAAGGCAGGGGCTCATCTGCCCTCCCACGTCTTCGTGGGCCACCCTGGAGTCAGGGTTTGTGAAGGCAGCAAGTGACACGCCCATCAACGCCCTCCTCCTCCTCGCTAAGCCTTTCTGAGCCTCTGATCTAGTCCTTCTCTATTAGGAAAAAAAAAAAAAAGAAATTACTCTATAGATTATAAGCTCCCCGAGGGTGAAGATGATATGTTCCTCTAACTTTGTGCTGTGAAAAATTTCACAACAATGGGAAAGGTGCTCAGTGACTACAATGAGCAATGTGGCCCGCACAGCAGCACTCCAGATGGAACTGCAATTAAGGTAAACAGTTTCATGCAGTTCCACACATTGACTGAGCACAGTCCTGTGAGCAGCAAAACAACAAAAATGCAGCCTTGCTTTTTGATTTGATACAAGAATTTGAAAACAGGTTTCAAGATTTCCAGGAAAATAACCAAAGTTCTGGTGCATTTAAGACTCCATTTTCAGTCAACATAAATATGTCACCTGCCCATTTTCAAATGGAATGCACAGAGCTGCAATCTGACATTCAACTTCAAGAAAAATTTGATCCCTTCTCTTTGCTGGACTTGTACAGGCCCTCCCTCTCCCTCGCTTCACAATCACGCCTTATTCATGTCATCGCTTTTTGGAAGCACCTGCACTTGTGAGCAACTTTTTTCAGAAATAAAGGACATAAAGAGTAAAATCAGAATCAAAGTATCTGGTGAGGACCTTGAGAACTTGCTGAGCTGCAGCTACTTCCACAGAGCCAGACACTGACGCATTAGATTCTCAAATGCAATGTTAATTGTCCCACTAGTTTTATGTAGCCCACTTTTCTTTTACTTTTATAATAAAAAATAGGGGGAAAAAGATGTTTTATGACTTAGACGTGTATATTTTCCACTGGTCACAAACCAGTACTATGGGATCTACTTGACGATTTTAAAAGACTCTCTGAACGGGCTGCTGCATAATTAGGATTATCACGTGATGACTTTTTTGCTTATCTATGGTGGTGAATTATCACAAAAATTACACACAGACCTTTTTTTCTGCCCATTGTCTTCTGTTGGCATTTGTGTATTTAATATGTAGCCCAGAGAAACCAAAAAGTTGGACACCCCTGTTTGTAGCATATACCCTGTGTTTGTAGTAGGCCACACCCAATAGGTTTGTGTTAGTGCACTTCATGATGTTGACACAATGGTGACATGGCCTAATAATGCACGTAAATGTTGTTAAATGACACAGGCCTGTATACATACAGTATAGCATACATGTTAGATATGTACACACATGCGCATGTGTAAACTTTTTGACAAACTATTTGATACTTGTACACATCAAGTTACTTTGCCCCTAAATATGTATTTCTCAAAAAGAATGTTCAACACTCAAAAAGTGTTCTCCTAGACAACTACCGATGATTATGCCCTTCACAGTTTTCTTTTGGCTTCAATATTCGGACCTGATGCGACATCTACATAGCTCTTCTTTTCAAAGCTGATACAGTCTTCAGCCCTAAACCTGCTCGTCGATGCTCCCTGTTTTGCCAGCCCAACTCAGGATCCAGCACAAGATGACACACACAAATGAATGAATGAAAGAATGAAAGAAAATATCCTTTTGATGACTTCACATCTGAAAAGTCACCAGACTCCACTGGGGAATTAAATAACCTTGGCTCTATTCTCATTGGTCTGGACAGAAACCTTACACCGGACAGGGTATGTGTTTTACAACTGTGGCTTTTTGCCTTTAGCCGGGTGATATTTAAGTTCCTAGTGGTTATAGAAAGAGTCAGGTGCTTGGCAAGTCTGTTCAAAAGTGAAACATCCTGAAATTCCTGGTTATCACATTTCCCAGACCTTAAAAGCACCAGTCTACCGCACTGCATTAAAGTACTGAGACCACGAACCTATCATGATAAAAGGAAAGCAGGGGAAGAGGCGGCACATTGCAGGATTCCATGTTCAGCAAAAAAAGAGGGCAGGGGTTCTGTGGGGTCCCATTCAGTGGATCAGCAGTGTCTGGATTCAAAGAGGCTTTTGTAGAACCTAACAGTATGATCTTTGCCAGAGGGCACGCCATCTAAGGAAGGCAGACTTCCCCCTTCCATATGTAAAGACAATTTTCCTGTCATATTTGACACCAATTAGTCTGGCAGAGCCTCCTACTTGGAGGGTAAGACCCTGCATGCAAAGTGTGTGTCTGTGTACACAGCATGGGCCCTGGGCCCGCCTGTCCCTCTCTAGAGCAGTGTGTCCTCAGGGTGGGAGTAGGACGCTGAAAATGGTAGACACAGAAGAAACATATTCTATAAGCACGATTGCTTAGTACTGAACTTAGAAGAAATAGCTGATCGGTGGTGACAGTTTATTTTTTTTCCAACATTTCCTGCGCAGACTTTCAAGATGCTACATGCCCCGAGTTCTAGCATAAATATATCAGTAGTGAGTCACTGTTAAGTGAGTTCCCTGGGCTAATCGCAGCAGCTATCCTAAAGTGTTCTATTAAACAACATTAGCTGAGTTCTACTTGCACTATAGGTTTGCAGTGAGTAGCATTGCACGCCAGAAATCCAAGTTCCGAAGAATTTTCTGTTTTTCTCCTTGTCTTCTAGCCAATTTGTTCAAAAATCTGAAATTTGACCCTTTGGGATAGAGAGTGAGTGTTTGACTCCTTCCCCAGCTGTCAGCACCACCTGCCCCTCCTCTGTCCTTTGAGCGCTATCTGGCCACCCTGTCAGGGGCGTCCTGATCAAGGCTTCTTTGTTTCACATCTGGAGATCTGTCGCTGTGCACAACTGGTGGATCCAGGCCCTGGGTCTAGGAGCCAAGTGGTGCCTGGCAGCTTGACAATTGCTCCTTGTCCAGGCAGGGGTTGCTTTCTTTTCCTGGAAAACATGTCCCAGCGTCCGTTTGCTATGAAGTTACCGCTGCTCCTTCAGTTAGGGGAAGCCGCCTGGCAGCTCTGGGCAGGCCCACTGTAGTTATCAACTTCTAGTTTTGCAAACTGTGGGTTTTCTTTACTGTGTATTTCTTTTATCTCCATGAACCTCTGGACATCTTCTCTTAGTCTAAATTCATGGTATTTCCTCCTGCACAATGGTTCTTCAATACCACCCCGAATGTGGGAGGGAGTAAGAGAAACATTAAAAAACTAAGTAGTTCTATCTGATTATACAAGTGAATGATTTCCTATAGAATGAAATAAAAGACATTGATAACAAGAATATTATTATCCATTGCTTAGGTAGCATCAATACAGTTAAAATGGAATTTAAAGACATATTATGCTTATTTTATAAAGTGCATTATTCTATCCTTTATCTTATAAGCCCAACGATCAGTTTTTAAAGAGTGAAGACATTAGTTAATACAATCACAATCTCTGTTAAATAAAATGGTAACCAAGAAAACTGCCAGCTGCTTGGATGAAAAGAGTATTATGTTATTCCCATCATGAAGGCAGAGTATTGAGATTAGAGAAGAATTAGGGAAAGCAAAATCAGCCGGTGACTTTATGAAACAATGATTCGACCACATTTCACTCAGTTGCTAACGTCTACCAGTGATGTCCCATTTGCTTTAGTGCACCCCTAAAGTCAGATGTTTGATTCTGACATATATATATATTTTTTTTTATCATTTGCTTTAAAGCCAGTGTTTTACCTGGGACCTTGAATGCTGTGGCTTTCTGCGTCTCCTCCATCGTCCTCAGACCCGTGGACCTGGGCTCCCCTCTGCTCAGCACCTGCCAAACACCTGGCAGACAGTGAGCAAGTGAGGTTCAATGAAAAAAGAAAGAAAAAGCAAACAAAGAGATAGAAGGGAAGAGAGAAGGGGGGGCAAGAATTTTACCTATGCCTTTGACTATTAGATTTGAGGAAATGTAAAAAAAAGTAGCTTATTGGAGGACATTTCTGCTTTTCATGATTCAAGGAGGAGAAGTTGAAAGGAACAGCAGAGACACAGGCGTGTGTGCACTTAGGAGAAGCCTGCTGTACCTCTTCTAATCAGGCAAATGGTGGTCTTGTCCAGAAACAGGAGGACAGCAAAGCACTGTTGCTAATGTTCCTTGTTAAATTCCCCATGCAGAAAAGATCGCACGAGGTAATGTATCAACAGCATTACTTGCGAAGATTTCTCAGAGGGGGACAGCCCTTGGGGAAGTGACATAACATTTTTCAATAAATCCCTTATGATCACATTTTTTTTCAGGGATGAAATAAAGCACTATTTCTCTGACTTAGCACGTGCCGAAGTAACTCATTTATGTTTTTAGGAATCTATTATACAAAAATGATAAAATATAATCACACTCATGGAGGCAGGAAAAAGAACAGCTAAAGCTTGGGCAGACTTGAAGCGCATCTCAAGTGCCCTTGGGCACCACGTGTACTTTCTCAGCGAGGGCAGATGGAATCACCTGCTCTGTGTAATTTTGTTGTTTGCCTTTCTCATGTTTTGAAGCCAAGCGCATATAGTTGATCTGATTTCCTGTCAGTTAACAGCACAAACAGTCCAACTCCACTGTTAATCATCACCGGGTCACCAACCCAAGAATCCAGTAGGCATTTGTGACTATGTCCAAAAAAACCTCATCGCTTACTTCATCAAATTGAGGTTTTATTTCAATACCCCAAATGGAAAGGAAGACAATTAGTTAAAAAAGGGGCTTACATGTAAAATGAGAAGAATGTTTTTTGAAATTTTTTTTAAGAGACAAGGTTTGGCTTTGTTGCCCGGGTTGGAGTACAGTGATGCATTCATAACTTACTGCAACCTTGAATTCTTGGGCTCAAATGCTTCTCCTGACTCAGCCTCCCAAGTAGTTGGGACTACAGGTACGTGCCACCACACCTGGCTAATTTTTCTGGTTTTTGTTTTTTGGTAGAGACTGGGTCTTGCAATTTTCCCCAGGCTGGTCTCAAACTTGTGGCCTCCTGCTTTGGCTTCTCAAAGTGCTGGGATTACAGGCGTGAGCCACTGTACTCAGTTAAGAGGCACTTTTAAATAATAGACACTGCAATCTACTTGATGCTGTGAAAATAACATAGGATAGAATGCCACGTGGATGAATTTTGCACTTGAGACATCATTTTGTATCCTGGAAAGTGATCTGATATATACAAATGCTGAAAAATCTGACAGGGCATTTTGAATGGTCTTTTTGTAATGAGCATTACAAGACATGGTATTTTTCTAATATGCAGAACATCTTAATAACAATTAGAAACTTCTCAGCAGACCTGGGAAGCTAAAAACTTTGTTGGGGACAAGGAGAAACCCAGATTTGGTTATTTTGCTTCAGGGAACTTGAGCTTTTATTCTAAGAGAGTCAGGTGCCCTTGGCATGTAAAGGCAGGAATCTGGCCCTCAGCACAGTCGTTATTTATACAAGGGGAAGTACAGATTTTATTGGATCACCTTAATTGTGTGTTTTACCTCTGCTCCGAGGCCAATTTTCTTCTGGCTAAAGGGCCGTTTATAATTCACCACAATAACCTGGGGCTTTCTGCAAACACAGCCACTCTGAGGAGATCTTCCCGCAGGAATGACATCGCTGTCACCAGCCTCCTGCAGCCAGACAGCAAACAGTCTACAGCCAAGAAATTTAGGTCAAAACTAGCCTGGTGTGGACTTACGGGGAATTCAAAAAGAAGATTTTAAATAATATTATCTGCGCATAAATACTGTAGAAATACAGCAGGCGTAGGTTCACAACATTTGGCAGTTATCTGGAGATATTTTTGGTTGGCACACAATGGGTGACGATGGGCTGCTGTTGGCATCTAGGGGGTAGAAGGCAGAGATGCTCTGACCAGCTGACCATGGACAGGAGAGCTCCCCAGCCTGTGCAAGAAAGAGCTATCCAGCACAAATTGATGTGCTAACAAGGAGTTTGCATGGTTTCCAAACAAAATAGATTTGTGAGTTTGCAGCGGCTTTAAAGAGGTGTTCCTGCTTGAACAGCTCACTTCCTGCAGAGTTCATGCCGCTCTCACCTGAATCTGGGGGGAGGTAAGAAAGGGGCATTGTGACAGCTGAAGCACCTTTTGAGGCAGGCACTTTCCAGAAGTCTGTAGTGATGGTGGCTGGGTAGGTAAAGCCCCTCCTCACTGCTGGGTCAGGCAGGACAACCTCACCGCCCCAGTCCTTTGAACAGACTCATGGACTGGTTTTCTTGGAGGGGTGACTGTGAGCAGAACTGAGGCAAGGCAGCCAGCCAGCTGTCTTCTCCCCTGAGGCTGGTCCTCCTTGTACCAATCATACCTTCTCTTTTCTAGAATGTTCAGTTGTTCTGCTGCATATTTAATTTCTGGTTCCTGCCCTGTAGCCGTAAATGTGCTAAACAGGTGTAAAACAAACACTTTGCCCCCAGTTGTGTGTCTCTCCCTATCACGGAGTCCCCTAAAAGATCAAGGCCATGTGTGTTCTACTTTCTTAGTGGTGAGAATAACAAATAAATACAGGTAATGAGTGTTGATACAGAGATGTAGCCAGCAAGGCGTTTGGGAAAGGAATTTCAGCAGTTGGAAGAAGGTTTGTATAGAATTGTCTAAAGAGGGCCTGAGGTGCCTCTCGGGTACCATTATTGGGTCCACACAGTTACCATCGGATTGGATCGGCACTCCCTCTAGTGTGTAAGACTATGTTGATGGTTCACTCACTAACCACACCCACGTGGACACACTCAGCCAACAGATGCACTATCAACCCTGGCAGAACACTTGGGGAGCCCCCAGCGCGGTCAACTTCTCCACCTTTTGGCACTGCCCTTGGAGGGATCATAGTGTGGACACAATCTCCACGTGAACTCCAGTAAGAACTCCCCATTACACATTCACAAATGAGGCTGGTCCATAGATACCTGTTGGCTTTCTCTAAACAGTGAAAATTATGCATCACTGTTACAGAAAAATTCAAACAATATAGAAAGGTGCAAAGAGGAAAAGAAAAATCACCCCAAATATCAGTGCCATCCCCAAAGCCAGCATTGCTCTTGGTAAGCGTCATCCAGTCATCAGAGTTTGTCAAGCATACTGTTGAGCATGGAATAAAAATGGGTTAGGAGTTTGCAGAAAGGAGAAGAGGCCATCCAGCGACAAAAGGGAGTATTTTTTTTTTTAATTTTTTATTTTTTTGAGATAGAGTCTCACTATGTTGCTCTTGGTAGAGTGCTGTGGGGTCTGAGCCAGAGTCAGCCCAGCCCCTCCCAGTTCCAGGTGTCTTTATGAAATTTAGCAGTAGCTGTAGCAAGAATGTGGGTGGGGCTGGCTGACTCTGCAGGACTACCTCCTGCAGTGGGGCTGCTAGCCAGGCTGGAAATTCCACACTCTGCAGCATTCCGGGAATGATTGCCCTGCAGTATTCCAGGGATGTGGCGCTTTAATCTGCTGCTGGACCCCATCCCCTCTGGCCCTTGTTCTGTGGTTTCATCTCAGGCTCAATTCATTTGTCTACTTGATGCAGGTTCTCTTGTTGTAGGAAGACAAGGCCCAATGGAGAGAAAGAGCACCCAAACACCACATTTATAAGAGAAAGGGCTTTATTCACCAGCTGGGAGCTTACAGCATAGAAGAATTCCAAATGGCCCTGTCTAGCTTCATCTTTCCCTTTTTATTGACAGTCAAGAAGTTCCACACTATAGGTACCTTTCTCATTGGCCAGTTGGAATCAAGCGGGAGATGCTAGTCCAGCCCCCACA
>CAUYON010016530.1:0-54382 GCA_963573935.1 Arctocebus calabarensis | reverse complement strand
AATGTCTTTATATAGTGATCAAGAAAATGCCATGAAGGCTATCTGTAACAGTACGATCAAAATATTTCTGATTGTATATGAAGCACATTGTGCCCTATGATTGCACCAATGTACACAATTATGATTTAATAAAATTATTTTAAAAAAAGAGTAACAAAATTGGAAGCTTAAATTACATGATTGAATACCTACTATAAAGCTATGGTAATGAGAACAGTATGATGTTGACAAAAGGATAGACATTCAGAGCCAGGGAACAAAATAGCCCAGGAGCAAGCCCTCACATACACGGGCAATAGAGTTTTGACAAAGTTACCAAGGCACTTCTAGGAGGAAGAAAAATCTTTTGAACAAATGGTGCTGGAACAATGGGATATTCACAGAGGAAAACAATGAGCATTATCCTTTTACTCAGATCACTCACAAACCTAAACTCTGTAAAACCTAAAACTATGAAATGTCTGGAAAAAACCATAGGAGAAAATTTTGGGCATTGGTTTAAGGAAATGTTTCTTATACAGGGAATAACTTTGGACCATAAAGAAAAAGGTTATACACAGGCCATGATCAAAATTAAAAGTTTCTAATACTTGAAAGACATGTCTAAGAAAACAGACAAATCGTAGGATGGAAGAAGATGCTCCATATTGAATACTTTCTGTGTGTATATACAGAGAGAAGAGAGATCGGAGGAAGAGGAAACCGGTCCTCTGACAGATATAAACACATTATATTCATTATTACATATACCTATATGTAATATATAATATATGTTACATATATACATATTTGTATATATCCCTATTAAAGGACTTCTATTCAAAATACATGAATAATTGTTTAAAATGTATAATGAAAAGAGTAGCAACCCAGTACAAAGTAAGCAAAAGCTTTGAGTAGAGGTTTAGCCAAAGGTGGTAAGCACTCTCAGTACCAATAGTTATCAGGGCAGGACACGCCAGCACACCACACAGAACGGCTACAGAGAAGTCTGACCACCTGCACTGCTGGCGGGAATGTGGTGAGGCAATACAATGGCCTGGCCACTTTGGAAAATTGTCGTTTGCTTTCTTTAAAAGTTAAACATGTACTCACTAAATAACAGCCATTTCAGAAGTAGGCGTTTACCCAAGAGAAATGTCCACGATGTGAAACTGTCCACAAAGGCCCGAGCAAAGTCGTCCACAATAGCTAGAAAGTGGAAACAAGGCCCGTGCCCACCTGCAGGGAAACAGACAAACCAGATGTGCATGCGATGGAACACTGGGGAGCGGTGAAAAGGAGCGAGCTATTGACACTCGGAGCAGTACGGTCACTCTCAGAAGGGTGACGCTGAGTGGGAAGCCAGACGCTGAGGAGCCTTTTCTACCTTCTCAAATGCAACATCACTAGACCGCTCAATCTATATGAAATCCAGGAAAAATCAAACAAAACCAGCACTAATGAAACCCTGGGGGCAGAGAAGGGGTTAGAAATGACTTTCTAAAGAACACAAGGAAAGTTTGCTCCTGGTGGGAATAGTCTATGTCTTGATTGTGGCCATAGTTTTATGATGTAAACATTGGCTAATCTCATCACATGCACATTAAAGTGGATGCAACTTACTGTACATAGATTGTATCCCAATAAAACTGATAGAAAATGATGACACAGACCTCAGTATCAAGGGACTCCTACCAGCCAAATTTCAGATACTCTGAGCATAAAAAATGATTGAATTTCTTCTGGTAGATGCTCAGTAATGGGATTGCAGGAGCAAATGGGAGGTCTATTTTGAGTTCTTTGAGGATTCTCCATACTTTCTTCCCAAAAGGTTGTATTAGTTTGCATGGTCCAAACTATGCTGAGCTGGCAGTTACACATATCTTCACAACACACCTGGGAGACAGACATAGTTGCTGTGCCATCCTACCGAGAAGACCCAGGGAGGAACTCAGTGGGGGAGGCACAGTAAAGATAGGATCAAACCCCGCCCAGATACGGTGGACCCACCTAAAAAAATCACCCCCCACTGGATGTCCCACCTGGGAAAGGTAAATGGGCCAACCCCGGCACTTATAACAATATCCAACCCAGGAAAGGGCATGTCCAGAGCCCCACCTTCCTGACCTTTAATCCCCCCCCACTTTGCTGTTACCCACATGCAGATTTCTTCCTGGTCCAGTTGGAAATCTTACCCCTCCTGCACCCAGGCGAATAAAGCCATTTTAATTGAAGAAACCAGGCCTCTGCTTTTCTTTCCTCTCGCCCCTCGGAATAATCTTTCATCTTTGGCACCATAACCTTTCAAGTAAGGAACTTGCTGAGGTTCCCCAAAGCCGTAGGGATTAGGGGAGCAGCTGAGTGTATCTCTTCTAAGTACACATTCCCCCACAGGAGAAATGACCACAGGGCAGGTTGGAGGACCCACGGGACCCACTGTCAGGAGAAACAGCTAAAACCCATGGGTGGCCTGAGCCCATAGCCCTTACTCTGACTGGTGGGTCACAGCAACTTTTAGGTCTCCTGCAATGACTGTCAATTCACTGTCAGTGTGACCTAGTCCAGGAGAAATCTATATGTTTCCTTTCCCCAGTGCACAGTTACCCTGGTAAAAGGCCACAAGTCCCTTTGGTGAAGACCGGGATAAGATGAACAGATCTATTTTGGGCAATGTACCAGCATCCTTCCTCAAGGACACCCAGCCTCCCCTTCATTCCAGGCTCCGGGCTGTAACTGCTGAGTCTGGGAATTGACTGAGAGGCCATGACTCTGTTTTTATGATTGAGATTAGATTTTTGTTCACTTGACCTAGAACTTTTCTGTTTGAATAGATCAAGTAAGAATTGAGTGGGTTTCCTATCTGTTTCATGTGTTAGGAACACCGATCAATCAGCCAATGCAAGGTCTGTGAGCAGCCACTGCTCTCTTCTGGGAGTTTGACTCTGCTGTCCTCCGGGGTAACCTTGCCCACCCACCCTGGAGGTCAAGTGCCACCACTTGGTGGCTGCCACCAGGATCCAACCATTCCTTTAATTAAGTTTCCCATCTGCAGCGCCCACCGCAGGCCAGACCCATAGCGAAGAGCGATTGTAGAGCTCTCCAGGGTCGCAGGCCCCTTGCAGACGTGGGCCCCCTTCCAGACTTCTCTCTCACCACGTGAGGGCCCCTCCCAGGCTTCTGACAGACGAGGGGGGCGCCACGCCTCCTGGCCCACCCGAGTGCATGAGCAGGTCTTGGACGGCTAATCGGCTCTCACAGCCTCATCTCCCCGAGCCTCCGAATCCCTCTTCCGCAGAGCCCAGGGCAGGTCCAGTCTTTCCAGCCACGCACGTGGGCCCCTCTGATCCAGGCTTCAGCCAACGAAGCGAACAACCGGTCAGAGCCTGTTCTGTCTCCCTGAACTGCAGCATTAAAGGCAGAATCTCGGCTTAGTGCCCTCCCGTCCAGCCTGGCCTGACCCGACGTGGCAAATTCCTGCCACGTTGGTGTGACTTTCCCCCTTATGTTTGCTCAGGTAGCCTGCGGGGAGAGTTGGGGAAGAAGCCAGCTCTGCTGTGCAGGATGGCAGGATGGAGGGAAGGACGCCAGCCCCGCAGTCTGCACGGACGTGGGCTGGTGCTCACGAAGGAGGCCCCTTTGCAGAGGGCTGCGGCTGCTCCTGGCTGGGCCTCACCGGAGGACGCAGCCGGTCTGGGCCGCCACCCTGCAGGGAACAGGGCTGGGGCCCCTGGCTGGGAGAACCCGGGCCCTATTCTCACCGCAGGGCTTGGTGGGTCCCATTCCTGCTCCTCAAATCGGGAAATCCACCCCCTGACAGAGCGTTCTGCAAGGGGCAGCCTTGAGGTGGGAAAGGAGCCAGAGCGCTCTGCCGAGCCTGTGGGCTGGTGAGGCTGCCTGTGGGGACACAAGGGAGGCTGGCGTGCAGCTCACCAGGCGGCCACTGCCCTATCCTTCCAGAAACTTCCTGTCTCCGCCACTGAGTAATAAGCCCCTTGAGGGAAGGGAATGTGGGCCTCTTGTCACTAACCCCAGCAGACAATGGATACAGTACATGAAAGGGCTCCATTTCACTCCATTAAAATAAGGAGACCTTGTACCTTTTACTTTGCTGGTGAGGGCGAGGGTGAGCTGCCATGGCGGACTCAGTGCAAAATGGTACGAGTCCTGTGGAAGCAATCTGGTTTATATGCTAAACCTAAAATGCTCACACTCCCTGACTCTGTAATTCCACTTGAAATTCAGCCCAAGGCAACAATTCTAAATATGGGGTGGGGAGAAGGAGGATGAAGCCCTGTATCCATGAGCACATGCAATACCGCGTTGTTTGCAATTCAGAAAAAAATAAAAATGATTTTAAACATTGACTGGTGTAGGAAAAGTTGAAAAAACTCTTATGCAATCCTGAAAACCTGTAGTGAGCTGTGTGTGTGTTTAATCTAGGCAACAGGAAGTGACAGAAATATGCCGAAGTGGGTAGGTTATTCCGTTAGGGTCATGGGATTTTGAATGATTTTCTCTGTTTTCAATTTCAGATTCAATGTGCTTATACTTTTATTTTAAAAGCATCTCTCTCTCTCTCTATCTATTCATCTATCTATCTATCCGTCCATCTATCTGTCTAAGTAAAATATAGTCAGGAAAGGAGAGTGTGCACGTGAGAGGTGAGGGAGAAGACAGAAAATGACCGATAGCAAACACCAACCCATCATTTTCTCTGGTATTTCAAGATTTATAGGACACAATGTCAAATAAAAGAAGCGTGGCCCAGGTGAACTGCCTGCACGTCACATTTTTAGAAGCTTTTGTTTTATATAACCTTTCTTTGGCTCATGGGAATGCCACTCTGTCAAGAAATGTCCCAGCTCTCATTCAGGCTGCTCTGCTCCTTATACACGACACCGCTTGCTGTGTTAAAGGCTTAAGGGACTGTGTTTTAGTACCACTTCACGGTGTTAAGTAATCCCCTTGTCGATTTCCTTTCCTTTTTTGAATGCCTTTAAAAATGTATTTGAAATATGAGGTTGGGGAGTTTGTGCACTTAAAAAATTAATTATAATAACACTTGGAAGCAAAAGGGCCCTTAGTAGGCTCCTGTTACACCTGAGTTCAGAACCTAGTTTCCTTCCTTGGGCACTGCTGGTGGGATGCTCTAACATGCCCAGTCCCTGAGAACCTCTGGGACCAGCGGGATGGATTTGATTTTTCATGATATGAATGTCCACGTGTGTGACTATGTACAACTACTGTGGAGCTGATGCTGATGATTTAATCCAAGGCACTCATACAGAATGTTTGCTCGGCTCATTAAGTTAAAAATAATTATTTTCACTGGCAATAAGTATATAAATATACAAACTAAGCAGGTTTGAAATTCACCGAATAAATGTATTTTATAGTAAATTCCCTAATTTAAAGTTTGATCAACTGTCTACTATTCATCTGAATTTTTAAAAATTGGCTGGGTGTGTGATGGCTCATGCCTGTAATTCTAGGAGTCTAAGAGGCTGAGACAGGCAGATTGCCTGACCTCAGGAGTTCAAGAGCAGCAGGAGTAAGTGTGAGACACCATCTCTAAAAATAGCCGGGTGTTGTGGCAGGTGCCTGTAGTCCCAGAGACTCTGGAGGCTGAGGCAGGAGGATAGCTTGAGCCCAAGAGTTTGAGGTTGCTGTGAGTTATGACGCACTCTACCCCAGGGTGACTGAGTGAGATTTAATCTAAATGAATCTAAATTTTTTGAGACTGTCTCAAAAAATAAAAATAATAAAAATCAAAGTAAAAAATGAATTTTTTAAAATACCAAGATTATAAAACTATAATTTTAAACTCAAAAATGCTGATGGAGAGAGAGAGAGAGATTGGAAAGGATATTGTGATATTTTGGGTTGTTTTTATGCTTTTGTGAAACATCATTCTCTCTCTTTCTCTTTTTCTCTCTCTGTCATTTATATACCATAACCTAATAAAGGAACCATGTCAAAAAATATGCTTTTTCTAAATATAAATCTACCTTACAGTACATAGAAAGGTTTCTAACAGATGTAACCCTTGGAAATAAATCTGAGTCACAAAAACAGAATACTTACAGAACATTTACATGAAATATTCATACACGAGAGGATATCCACATTATGCCCATTGTGTATATTTACCTCTGATTCTTGTTTTGATTGCCTGAAAGTATACCGTTTAAAATTTCAGCTCAGAATCTAAATTTTGTTTAGGGGAAAATACATAGAACATAGCAAGATAGTATCACGACATATACTAAGCTTGCACATCAAGTCATGAACACCAAAATTTTATGTTAAAATCTAAATCTGCCCCTTCTCATACCTTTTTAGGTTATTGTTTGCACATAGTTTTTTTTTTTTTTTTAAACATTTAAAACCAAAGGATTTACTTGGCCATGGCGGAAGTCATTTAATTTGGTGCTACAGGTGTTTCCGAAGTCTGCCGGGTCCCGGGGCGAGGTTTCCCCCTTTGCATCACAGTGCTTCTCATCTCTGTTTTGTCCAATTTTCCTTATTTACGTAGCAAATTTCTTTTTGAGCTCCTGCCATGGATCATGCACTATTGTTGCAACTGGAGTTATGAAGGTAAGTAAAACAATAATGCTTTTTAGCTTTTATTGGTTGAGTCTACCTGTGGTGGTTTTAAAACTATGGTCAGTGTAGTTTCAGTTTTGCAGGATGAAAAAAATCCCTGAAAATCCTTTGCATAATAATGTGAAAATATTTAACACTGCTGAATTATACGGTTAAATATAAATAAGATGGTGGATTTTATATTATGTGTTTTTTTAAACCACAATTGTAAAAACACTTGAAAAAGATTGAATTTAAAAAACCGTATGTGCCTATACTTTTTTTTTTTTGCAGTTTTTGGCTGGGGCTGGGTTTGAACCTGCCACCTCTGGCATATGGGGCCGGTGCCCTACCCCTTTGAACCACAGGTGCTGCCCCATATGTCCCTATTCTTTTATATTCTCCCCACTTTAAATGCTGGAGTCTGACTCCCTTCCTCCCTATTGTGGACCAGACTTAGTGCCTGGCCCAATAAGTAGAATGGGGTGGGAGTGATGCTACATCACTGTCAAGGACAGGTCATTGAGAATGCACCTCCTGCCTGGCTTTCTTGCTCTTGGATCCCTTGTTCTGAGGGAAGACAGAGGTCAGGTACATAGTAGCCCCATGGACAGGTCCACGTGGAAAGGAAGGGGAACTCCCACTCGCAGCCCCACAACTTGCTGGCCTCCTGGGTGCACCTTCTTGGAAGCAGAGCCTCCAGCCCCAGTCAAGCCTTCAGATGACAGCAGTTCTGGCCACCCTCCAACTGAACCACATTAAAGACCAGGCCAGAACAATCAACTGATGCCTCCAGATCCTCATCCTCAGACTGGGAATGAGCCTCTGAGTTTTGAGGAGACACTTTACACAGCAGCAGATAACATAGGGTGGGCAAGGGAACGTGCAAGCTATGTGTGGAGGCAAAGATGGGCTTGGTCATGGACCACACCTGAGTCCAAGGCCTGTGTCTGACACTTACCCACCTACGTTCCCATTTCAGCCCTCAGAATTCCCCTTTGAGAAATGAGCAGATTGCCATCCATTTTGTAAAGCTGATGTTAACATTCAAAGGAATGATGAATGCTAGGTTCAGAGTACGTCATAGGTGCTCACTGAATAGTAGATATTATTACTTGAGTTCATAGGACACATCAAAGATGGGAAATCATATTTATCTGAACTCAGCCCGAAGTCAGTGTGGTCATTTTGCACTATTGAATATAGTCTAAACAAAATCCTCTCATCAATTTGTGGAGCCTGAGGATATTGGGGTCAGAAAGAACTTCAGAGATCAGCTCCTCTAATGCCTTTATTTAGCAGATGTGTACACTAAGAATTGGCTACTTAAACAGTTTGCCTAAAATCCACATGAGGCCAGGCAAAACCCAATGGCAGACTTGCACCCCAGTGCACCACTCACAGCACCCAGGTGATTTTGAGGACCTCGTTTTGTGTGAGACTGATTGCTGCTCACATTTTTATGCCTGGAGTGCCTTCCTTAGCTCTGATAGAGAGCTGTTCATTAGTGCCATAGACCAACCCCTCCTGAGCCCCACGAGAGCCCCATTCTGCATGGAGGTGCCAGAACTGATCCCGTGCGCTGCTTCCCGGCAGGTACCACATATAACAGGTACAGTAAGGACCATCCCTTGGGGCCAGCCGTGCCTTCATGCTGCTTCATGCATGTAAATGGTCTTTGAACTCTGACAGCCTGTTTGCCTCAGGTACTTTCCTTCATCACTCCTCTCCCTGACACCTCAGCTTGGGCCAGCATATAAAGAAATTTCGTGTACTGAGAGGTATGTGTAACCCCAAGTATCAAAGTACCCTTGACCAGCCTCCAAGAAGCTCTTCCTGAATGCTCTAGTTACAAAGTTAATCTTTGACCCCATCACTAAGAAACAATGTGCTATAGATGCTTTAAAAGAAATCAGAACATTTAATTAATTTAATCATTTCGGAAGTCCAAAATCAACTCAGTGCAAGTATTTTTGAATTTTGTGTCTTCTAGATTTTAATTTCCAAAGGACTTAAACATGATTTCTTTCCTTGTCTCTTTCTCTCCTTTTCTCCTTCCTTCTTGCTTTTTCTTCCTTGCTTTCCTCTTATTTTTTCTTCTTGTTTCTTGATTTTTTTTTTAGGCCACAATCATTTCTATCTGGTTATTTATTTTACCTTGCTATTTTTTTTATTCTTATTTCCCACAGGTTCATGACATGCTCCTGAATACGTTTATCTTCTTACTGAAGTTCACCCTCCAAGAGTGTTTTCAAGAGAAGATTTTGAGAAATAAGTTTTCCGAACCTTATATGTCTGCGAATATATTTCCTGGCCCTCGTGCTCAGTGTAACTTGAACCTTAGCTGAATATGAAGTATGTTCCTGCTTCCAGGACTGGTTGGGAATGTGGCGTCCACTTGGTCCCAGTTATCTTGTGGGTGATCAGGGCTCCTGCAGCCCTTTGACTTTTCTCTTTCTCTTTGATGGTCTTTAATTATGTGGAGGGTAGGGTTTTTTCTTTATTTACACAGGTTGGAGTCTGTGAGCCCTTGAATTCTGAGGTCTCTTAAGCTTTCACTTCTCGGAAATATGAGCATTTACTCATTCTTTAAAAACATACTTTCTCTTTTTTCCTGGAACATCATGTGTGTGCACTCTTTTCTACATATATACATACACATCTTTTACTTCTCAACTTTTCTATTTTTTTTTCATTTTCTCATTCCATCCCAATGCCTTTGGGGGAATTTTCTCTATCTGAATTTTGGGGCCACTAATACGTTATTTGCTGTTCCACATCTTCCATTTATTTCTCTGTCGTGTTCTTATTTCAATTTTACGTGTTTTGCACAGATATTCCCGCCTGGCTCTGCTTGCTCCTGCTCGGGGTCGCCATGCCGCCTGTAAATCTTGTTGCATTTGTTTCAAAGTCCTGAATATTCTGCCCCATTTGTTCTGGTTCACCCCGTACATGTTGTTCAGGTTCCCTTTTCTTTCCTGTTTAATGTGAAGGTCACCTCAGGCAGCTGGTGATTTTTGCCTTTGGGACCATCTTCCCTATGGGAATATCAGCTCCTTGAAAAGGTGACCTTTATTCTGGAGTATGGGGCCGAGGTCACAGCGTGTCCCACCTCCAGTGAGTCAGAGAAAAGAGCAGCGGCCAAGACACGGGGCCCACGAAGACACAGCCCGGACCTGGAGCCCTGTTTGGTGCTGCTGTAGAGGGACCCTAACTTTCACAGCCTCCCTTTACTTCCAGCCCATTGCCACTCTCTTTAGAAAAGTGTTTTCTCTTCATTTTAGTCACCCAGCAGAGGGCTGAAAAGCCATCCAGCCTCCCCACCTGCCGCAGGACCCTACTATGCCGAGATCAGTCTCCCCTCCTTGCCCCTGCAAGGACTGCAATTGCTGTTTTTCTGTCCCAGGCGGGTGATGGGAAGTACATTGACCAACCCAGGGAAACAGGACAAAGGGAAAATAACACAGCTCCACAGCCCGCCCCATCCTAGCCACGACCTTCCCTCCTCTCCCTCCCTGCCATTTCCTTCCTGCCCAGAACAGGCCACAGTCCCATCTGGGTCTCTAGGCATCATCCTGGGATTTGCTTTTCCTTCTCTAGGGTTATACACTTTCCTCTTCTTTTTTTAGCATCTTCAGTTCTGGAGGGGGAAAAGCCAGCAACTCATGCTAACTCTCTCTCTCTCTCTGATGGTGAACAGTCAAAATAATATAAGCAGAGTGTCCCTTTAAGCTTTTATCCTGTTTTGGTTTTTTTTTTTTTTTTTAGACAGAGTCTCACTATGTTGTCCTGGGTAGAGTGCTGTGGTGTCACAGCTCACAGCAACCTCAAACTTTTGGGCTTAAGCAATCCTCTTGTCTCAGACTCCCAAGTAGCTATGATGACAGGTGCCCATCACAATGCCTGGCTATGTTTTTGTTGTTGTTGTTACTGTTGTTTAGCAGGCTCAGCTAGGTTCAAACCCACCAGCCCTGGTGTATGTGGCCAGGGCCCTAACCACTGAGCTATGGATACCGAGCCTAAGTTTTTATTCTTAAGATAAGTTGTTAATTTAAGTGAAGTCTTCTTCATTGACTAGAGTTAATGCATTGATTGAGCTTCAAGCCATAGAGAAGTCTAACCTTGCTGAAAGTCAAACCCTGCATTTACTTGCCAGCCAATATGCCTGACCCATTCACAGCTTACTCACTCAATCAACAAATATTTATTGAGCACCTATTAAGTAGTAGACACTGCTTAGCTATTTGGGATACCTGTAGAGCTTAAAACAAACTGCAAATATAATAAGTAAATAGAATTGGATTAAAAGATAAATGTCATGTTTTAAAAAGTAAAATACAAGAAGTAGAATCAAGCGTGCTGGGAGGTGTGCGTCACAATTTTAATTAGAGAGCTCAGATCTGTTCTGAATCAAAAGGAATAGTAAAGAATGGAAGGAAACTTTGGATCTGACTCTATGTTAAGGTTCACTGGCAGCTTTTGGAATTATAAGGAAAGCACAAGGACCAGCCCCCCCAGTGCTGAGAACACCTTGGTGGCTGTATGTCCCACATTGCTTCTCTCTACTTCATAGAGGATCTTCTGATTGAAAAGAATAGAAAGACAGCTTGTCAGAGGGAATCAGGGGCCCAGATGGGAACAGGACACCTAGGGCTCTTTTTTTGAAATCTTTTACCCAAAGCGTTTAGATACCAGGCTCTTGGGTGAAGGGTGGCTATAGACTCTCGCTGTATTGTTTCCCCCAGGTTCCTCTGTCCCCAGGGTGTGGACCCCTGTTTGTAACCTGCCTGGTGCTCTCACCAGCACACAGTGCCTGTGTGAAGAAGAGCACTCATAGGGGAGGGAATGCTCCTACACCTTGACCGCAGCGGGATGGCTGTGAACAGGATCACCCAGCCCCTCAGAAAGTCTGCAGAATGGAACGCTGGATGTGCCCCCAGAGGGCAGCCTGATGAAACGTGTTCCCTCCCTCTCTGCTTGTGATTCTCCTGGGGTCACTTCCCAAACAAGCCACCTGACCTAAGTCTTTGTTTTAGGCTCTGATTTGGGGACGATCTAGACCGAAGCAGAAACTCAACTGGAAAGAAGGAGCATTTGGATCTGAACATCAGTAGCCCAGCTCGACAGCCTATGTTCTTCTCCACCGGGATGTTAACATCTTCACCGTTGACTATATCTGACAACTTTCTACCAGAACTTCAGACTGGGAGAAGGGCAATCTCAGCATTAGTCTTGGATGAGAAGCTAGTGTGCTGCTACAGGGACAACTTGAATTCACTCAGGAGGGGCAGAATGCCGTCACTTAGAGGACAGTAACCGTAAGTGTCCCATCTCGTTCTCTTTGGTAGCTCACATGCCTGGGACATGACATACAATATGAAGGGAATTCACTGAAGTTGTTACAGACCATCGAGACATACTTAGTATTTGCTTAAGACTAGAAAAGTTGGGAGCCTGAGAGATGTGATATATCAAACCCCAATATCCTTATACCCTTGGGAACAAGGTAGAGAAACAGAGCTCTGTGAATTGACCAGCTAAGGTACTGTAACAAGCCAGTCAACGTAAGAATGTGGTCAACACAAGGAACGAGGCCTGCTGTACTAATATGTCACACGTCTGGGCTGTGAAGATTGGGTCAACTTAGGAAGTGGTCAGTGGGGGAGATGGTGAGCTATGGAGGTTCTACTGTAGTTTTATTCCTTAAATCCTTTGAACACCGAGACTCATTTAATTCTGTTCTCTTCGATGTCGATTGAAAGACTTCTATCAATACAGAAGGAATGTTCTAATCTGATTCTAGCTTTGCTTTGCTTATCATTTCTATTTTTATTACCTTTTATTCAGGAATTAAGTCACTTGAATGCTAAGAACTAGAGCATAAACATAATTAACACATTATTGCCTCAAGTATAGGAAGAATTTGGAAGACTGTGGGGAGGAGGAGAAATTTAAAAGAATATTTATCAAGAATTTACTAAGTGTCCAGGCACTGTATCCTTCTTACTTATTATTTCATTAAATTCTCCCAGTGATCTGTCAAGAAGACCAAGAAGCTTAGAGAGGTTCAGCCTTGGTCTAAGATCCACACAGCTGGGGGGATGTTTCAGATGAACCGTGAAGAACTGGGGTCGGAGCAGGTGATTTCACGATAATGGGTTCTCCCCTCCACGTGAGTACTGATTTCAAAGTCCATGCTTGTTCCCGTGGCCCAGAGTTTCTGAAAGGGTGACTCATCTGTGACCTCCTGCTACAAAACCACCAGGGAACCCTGTCTGCACTGCTGATTCCTGGGCTGCCTCCCAAACTTATGAATATTAATAAGAAAGGGAATGAGAGGAAGAGGGGACCTGGCTACAGACTCTAACTTGCCCCTCCCTACCCAAATCCAGGACCTCTGTTATACCTGAGGTTGATGAACTTCAGCACTCACCATATTGCCTTAGTGCAGCCGTCCTTAGGTTGAGTAATTACACTCCCAGGATTTTAAGAGATGCACAACTAGTGATGGTTAAGGGAATCTCAATCTCACATTTACTCTTTCCTGAAATTGGTCCTGAGAATGCCTTTTCTATTCCCCTTTGTCACAATTACCTTCTCCATTTAACAACAAAAAAGACACCTCTCTTACTCTGGGATATTCCTCTAGGGTATGAAACCAGCCCCACACAAAGGGGTAGTTGGAAATACCCGTATCACTGTTGAGACCGTGAATAACTTTAATTCATGGCGAACAGTTTCTTTCAATTCAGGTATTTTCCAAACCTCTGCTTTCAATAGAACAGAAATGGGAACTCATAGATAGGATTGTTAGATAACACATAATTAATTTTTCTTTAATCTAGATTGCTATAGTTTTTGGCATATAACTCAGGAGCATTTCGATGAATAGCTATCTTAAAATTCCTTTAAACTATTTACTTGTGCCATGAAGTATATGCACATGGGGAACTCCGCCACATCTCAATGATGTCATATTGATCCATATTCATTCATTCATATATAAAATGATAGTGAGAATCCCCATCTATTTTCTTAAAAGATATAATTTCAATATAATTTTACATATGTTTAATAATTACTTAACCCTTTTACTGTGTGCTATGCTATGTTGATCAACTGTATATTAATAATACTTTTGATTGTAGCCTCAGTCAGAATAAATATTTTAACAAGGTCTTATAGTCATAATAAATTTTAAAAACTTAAATTTAAATAAATACTTTTTTGCACAGCAGCATTACAGGGTGATCAATAAAAGACTTTCCATGATAAAATGAATTAAACCTAGAGAAAATTCTAGGCAGGAGTGGAATGAATGAAAATGTAAGTTCAAACAGACAAAATAAAAATATAAAATCTGTGACTGTTAAAGGACAGATGATATATTTCTTAAATAGGTGATGGTGGATATTGAATCACGATGGTATCAGATTCCACTCAATCCAGAGAATGATTGAATTACTTTATTTTAAAATGTAACTACTTATAATATTCTAAAAGTTGTGCCTGTTTGCTCCCTTTAAACTATGAGGAAAGCATTTGGGTGTTGAACTAAAACTATTTTAGAGGGTAGGTTGTTTTCAAAGTCTTTTTTAGAGTTAAATGATCAAATCAGTTGGAGACCACTGCCTCAGAGTATCAAATGTTCGCAGCTTATGGAACTCAAAATAACAATGAACTGAAATAGCAATGAATGCCTAGGGAAGACGCCTTCGGGAATAAGAGTGGGAGATTGCTGAATGTTCTCTAGAGACCTAGAGGCAGATCTTTGAGTCTCAAGAAGACAATATTTATGGTGAGGAACATGTCTGTGAATTCATTGGGATGATGAATTCAAGAACAGCAAAAAATGATCCCAGAAAAATGGAAGTTTAAAGTTCCTAAATTAGAGAACAGGGATGTAAATTGAATTGTATCAAACATAAAACTTTAAAATTAGAAATGTTATAACAGGATTCAAAGGAGGCTGAACATCATGTTGTAAGGGAGAAATTCATGAAATGTCTAAATTCTTCATTCTGCTGCAACAGAAAGGTATATTTCTACTTACTTTTTTCTAACCATTTTCAGTTTATCGCATATCAGAATGTCAATATCCAA
This sequence comes from Arctocebus calabarensis, assembly GCA_963573935.1. Taxonomy (NCBI): domain Eukaryota; kingdom Metazoa; phylum Chordata; class Mammalia; order Primates; family Lorisidae; genus Arctocebus; species Arctocebus calabarensis. The sequence goes on along the minus strand of CAUYON010016530.1, from coordinate 39,712 downwards.
CTTCAAGGAAATGAATTTTCTTGATTAGAAGAATTTCAGCCACAATTCCAAACTTTCAGAGATCCAGCTTGAATCTGAGAAACTGCTCAGCGTGCTGGCGAAGCTATTTTATGACCTATGTAAAAATTGAAAGCTCTACTATTCCAGAAAAGTAAACTTAATGCATATCAAGGAGCATATATATCTTTTGTGAGATGAATGTGCTGCATACAGAATGAAAATTTGTCTCTGCACCTGAATTATCCTCACTTTCAGACCAGTAGGGGAAACAGGATTTTTATACTTATGAACTTGGATCAAAATATTGTTCCAAAACACTTGAGAGAGACCCACTTAAAAATGTTAACTCTAGCTGCCATTAAGCCAGCAATAATGTAGCTTGTCTAATGTACTTGGTCCTGAATTTTCAAGGCCCAAATTGCCATCTCTGAAAAATGCATAACATGGATTCTAATAAATCAAGAGTTATATGGTATGTCACGTATCTGTCTGAAATACATCTCTATGAGAAAGCTATGGATCTAGACATTAGCTCTTAACTTCCAGTGGTCACCTTCTAGTACGGGATAAAAGAAATAAAATAATAAGAAATATCTTTACATTTGTGAATATTTGCTCTGAAATGCTGGCATTAGAGCACAAATTGTGTTGTGAGTCAGCATAAAAAGGCTATAATACTGAGTTTATCTTTTGCAACAGAAGTCTTTCAGTACTCACTAGCTGTGTGTGTATATGTGTGTGTGCGTGTGTGTACATGCACTCAGTTTCAGACCATAGGACCAGAACTTCAAGCATTGACCTTGCTTAAAAAAGTCTGACTATGAATTTGAAACTCATAAAGTTCTTATTATTGACCCTTCCTTTGCAGAAATCAAATCTGACTCTTCCTTGGGAGAAGGTAATAAGTATCTATTCCACATGACCAAAAAAAATATGACTTCCTGTGTGAACTGTTTTAACTTGGGAAAAAATACTTTACCCCTGTTTTAAAGATAGATTTTTCATTGGAGAAAAAAAAATGATTTAGATGAATGTGTCAGAAAGTCCTAGCACTGGGTTCATATTGATCGGATCAGGACTTATGAGCAGAGGTGAAATTTGGTCCAGAAAACAGTTTGGAAAGAAATGCACTCGATGGTTTCAGACATTGAAAGCTTCACTGGAAAGTGCTGTTCCTCTATTGACTGAAGAATGATGAGGCATAGTTTTAGAAGCCGGGAATTTCCAGATTTTGGCTTCTCTGATGGAGCATCTAAATTTCATGTTCATCAGAAAATGAGGGTAACTCCAGCTTGCCCTCTGGGTTTATGTGAAGACTAAATTATCTTATCATGGACAGGTGATTGATAAATTTTTCCCATTCCTTCCCTTGCTCTCTACATCCATGTCCCGAATTTCACTATTAGACATAAACAACTTAGAATCTAAGTCAAGAAAGATGCTTTGGTTGAAAGAATTTAAATCCCAAAAAAATTTAAATAAAAAAGACTTTAGTCCTAGCTCCTAAATGCATTCTATGCAGAGGAATGCTGCATTGATTTACGAGCAATGAAGCCAAGTGTTTGTAGTTGAGAGAACGGTGGTTAGAAGACAGTGGACTGTGCCCGAACTCAGTTGTCGATCTTACCAAGTCATTTTGCTTTTGGTTCCCCATCTACCAAATGCTCTTGTAAAATTCCAAAAGAAAAGATTTGCAATTAAACATTTCCTTTTTCTCCCCTATTGTTTATATATTTTCTGAATATTTCAGAAAGAGTCTGATTTCATAGTAAGTGAATGGATCCCATAATCAACACTTGATTACTCATGGTTAAAGAATAAATGTCACATAGACATTGCCTTTCAGTTAATAAGGTTAATCTTCCTCAAGTGACATTAATCCAATCATGCCTCTCGCGAGGAATTACGGAGTTCTTAAGGAAGCCACGTTTAATCAAGACATTTCTGTTGCTGGCAAGAAACACCTCAGTAACCTTCAGGCTGCCAGATGTTGTTCAAAATCGTTTGAATCGGAATTCCTGCCAAGAGCAAAGATCATGTTAACAATATCACTCCAACTTCAACTGATACATTTTACATGGATAAGCACGTTCTCCAAGTGGGATTTTCCTCATTCAAGTTTTTGAGGCTAAAGTTAGAAAATAGTCCACTGTTTGGAGGAGATGCACGTATTTCTGTCTCCTCTGTTGCATTTCAGTTTGACTCCTGTTCACCGTCAATACCAGCAGCCTAGTCTCACCAGGTGCCTGACTGTGTGTGAATGTCTGTGTGGATATGCAAATGTGCGTGTTTAATAGTAACGTCACACTATGGGAACAAATCAAGGAAGATTAATAGCGCATAAAATGTCTAGGAACAATAAGATATTAGAAGAAAATAGGAGAATAATTACTTGAGTACATAAACAATAAGGTTCAAACTTATGAGTTTGCATTTGTTGTATCTATAATTTATATCTTTAATAAATTTCAGCATTTTCTCCAAAGTGCATTCCAAGTTGTCTTTATTATTTGCATAATGGGAAGGCTCATTATGCAATATAATTATATTGTATAAATAAACTTCTAGTCACTGTTAAGAAATTATTTACGAGCATGGAACACTGCAAATGTGAAAAATGTCTCAACAAGGTTAAATTCTACCAATTGCACAGTCTAATCCTATTTCACCCTTGTTTCTATTGCTGTTACCTAACTCTAAAAAGCATGATAAATATTATTTTAACAAATCCCATATTACAACTTAGTTCAAATACTTCACAGAGGATTTACATGAAGTCCAGAATTTCAAATGTCACAAACACATAATTTTTACTAAGCATGTAATTATGGCTTTTTAAATAGATATTCAATATTGCCTGCTATTCCAATTTTGTTAAAAATTAAATGTGTGTTGTATATTAATGAAAGTTTATTAAACAAAATATGTGTCTTACTATAAAGTATTTTCACTGTCTTGCACAAAAAAACATATCTTTGGCCAGTTCTCCTATGGAAAAATAAGTATAGCGACTTTAACCTATGATATGACAAAGTCGAGATTGAGCATACCAGTAATATTAGTAAATGTGAATGGATTTAACTTGCCAATTAAAGAAAAATATGTTTAATTTTTCTCACAAAACAGACCCAATCTTACAATGTAGGTAAAGGGCACACTCAAAATCACACCTACACCCTATTATTTAGGAAAGCTAAAATGAAGAGGCAGGCAGGAAATACTAGGAAAATGAAAGAAGTAAGAAACCAGGACAGTCTGAGGGTGGTGGCTCATAATTCCAGCATTTGGGGAGGCTGAGGTGGAAGAAATGCTTAAGGCTGGGAGTTTGAGACCAGCCTGGGCAACATAGCAAGACCCTAGCTATAAAAATATTTATGGGAGCACTACCAAACTTTTAGAGATGAGAGAGAGAAATTCAGGAATATAAGAGAGGCCATTACTACAGACAAAAATAATCATAAATATCAAGGCAATATTATAAACAACTTTATAGCAATAAATTTGCATTTTCAAGTGGCAATTCACAGAGGGCAAGAAGCCCACACGCTGCGTAAAGCCTATTTCTTTCCTGCCTTCTTGCCTTCCTTCCTGTCTGCCTTCCTTCTTTCTTTCTTTCTTTTTTTTTTTACCTTCCTTCTTTAGAAAAGGGGTCCTGTTATTTTTCCCATGCTGCATTTGAAGATTATAAAGGCCTCTATCCCATTCCTTAAGGGTCAGGCCTCATGACTTAATCACCTCAATATCGGTGGCCCTCGATGCCCACAGATTCCACATCTGCAGATTAAACCAACCTAGAACAGCAAAATATTTGGAAAAAAATACAAAAACAAAATTAATGCAAATAAAAAACAATACAGTATAACAACTATTTACGTGGCCTTTGCCTTGTATTAGGCATGTAAGTAACCTAGGGATAAGTATATGGGCAAGTATGTAGAGGTTATATGCAAAAGCACACCGCTCCATGGAAGGAACGTGAGCATCCTGGGGTTTTGGTATTTTCAGGGGGTCTTGAGGGCCCTTGAGCCAGTCACCCCTCTGGGGGATGACCATGTCACCTCACTGGTGATTAAGTTTCAACACAAAAATTCTGGAGAGGACATACACGTTTAAACCATATCAGCCGTGTAGAAAAATGAGTCACCTCTGATACTATATGCCATGTATAAAGTGAATTCAAGATGTATTATAGACCTAATATGAAGAGTAAAACAAGGTTCTAGAGGAGTACGTGGGGGAAAATCATCATGACCTTGGCTAGGTAAGGATTCTTACATGTGACATGAAGCCAGGACAAGCCCTAGCATTAAAGTTTAGAAAAGGAAAATTTTAAAGAGTAAATGGGAAACACACCCTTTATTTATATACTTATACATTTATATTTTCAAAATATATGTAATAACTATGTGGGAGTTGGTTTTTCCTTGCCCCTCGGTAGAGTTCTGTGTATCACAGCTCATGGCAACCTCCAAATCTTGGGCTCAAGCAATTCTCCTACCTCAGCTTCCCAAGTAGCTGGGACTACAGGTGCCAGACACAATGCCCGGCTGTTTTTAGAGATGGGGTCTCGCTCTTGTTCAGCCTTGTCTCTAGCTCATGAGCTCAGGCAATCCACCCGCCCCGCCACGGCCCCCCAGAGTGCTGGGATTACAGGCGTAAGCCACCATGCCCTGCCTGTGTGATAGATTTTAATAACGGATCTTTATATACGTGTATTTTACAATTCTTCAACTGATATATTTGATGCAGCATGTTCATCGTGAATATGCAAACGGTTCCGACACAAACTGAAAGAGAGGGCATGGATCCAGTGGAATGCTCACATTTGCAGTGGACCCTGAAGTGACAATATCATGATCCAAACTTCAGCAGTGTCTGCCAAAGTTAAAGACTCGTAAACACTGTAACTGAGCAATTGCACTCCAGAGGAATGAGTGCAAATGTCCAACCCATGTCATGTGTAAAAACGTCTATAACAGCATGATTCCCGGTAGCTAAAACTGGAAGGAAGCCAGCTGTCCATCAGGAGTAGAACAGACAAATAAATTGTGGGGCATCCACACGTTGGAATAGCACCCAGGTGAAAAGGAATGGCCAGGGGCTTCCGGCACAACACGGATGGATCTCACTGATGTGATAGGAAGGGAAGGAAGCCAGGCCGGGCAGAAAGCGTGCATGTCGTAGGATTCCTCATCCGTGAAGTTCAAACCTAGACAAAATTAATCTAGGGTGATATTCAGATGGCATTTTCCTTTGGGGGAGTAGCAAGGACAAGGGGGCATAAGTGAACATTTTAGGGTACTATAGATGTTCTATATTTCATTCTGGATCCTGGTTACATACAAAAATTATCAAGCTGCACCCTTAAGATTTGTGCACGTAACTGTACCTCAATAACACTCGATTGGTTTTTTTAAAAAGCAAATAAAGAAGCTTTATGGATTAAAGAAAAAATGAGGATGACAACACAACACAAAATGAGGCAACACAAAGATGTTTTTGGACAAATAAAAACAGAGGCTTCATCAGAACCACGCTGTAGAAAATACCAGAGACATTTCTCTTGGCAGAAGGAAAATAACACTGGATGGAAGCAAAGAACTGCAAGTCGGGGACAGCTTCAGAAAGGGCAGCTCGGCAGGTGCACGGGAAGTGATGCTGCCTATTTAAAATGACTTTTAAAAACGAGGTCTCCAGGCACTGAGAGCACATGGAGAAGAAAAACAGACTGGCAAACACGCAGAGGTGTGACGAGGGAAGGAGGCTCGGGAGCTGTACCTTCCTGGTACTGTCCACAGGGCGTTGAAATACTAAATGAAAGAGGATAACAATACGTAAGTGACCTCGAGTGTAGCCATTATCAAAAGGATTTATAACTAAAACTCTAAGGCAGGGAACACATTTAAAGCTGATATGTCAAGAAATGAAGGTATATGCATTTTATTGCAGGTGATGAAGGTAACTTGGAAACAATTAAAAAGAACTAAAAAGAAGGAAAAGAGCTCAGCTCTGAGAAGTGAGACCAGGGTGGATGAGACAGGGAGACTCTTGCATTTGTGCTTTTCTTTTAAATTAAAGAACACAACAAATAAGGTGTGGTTATGTTAACCAGTTTGATATAAGCATTCCAAATTGTATACCAAATCAGCACATTGTACCCCATAAATGAATTAGTGTACACAGTTATGATTTAATTTAAAATTTTTTTTGAGATACATAAGGTCTTGCCAGGTTGACCAGCCTAGATTTAGACTCCAGGACTTGCACTACCACATTCTTGTAGAAAAATCCTGAAGAGATTTGGGAACATCGATTGATTGGTTAAGTGGCAAGCCTGAGGTTATCGACAGCAAGAGACTTGATGAGCTGTAAATGATGCCCATGCATGTATACGGTACCTCTCTTCTACCCATGCATGTATACGGTACCTCTCTTCTACACATGCATGTATTCAGTACCTCTCTTTCTGAACTCAAGGAGGTCCACCCACAATTCACAGTGAAGCAAGGCTGATGCTCTAACTTAATTATGATGATAGAGTTAGACTTTTAAGAATACCCTGTCTACCTAAGAGTGGTGCCAATCTGCTAGAAAACAGGGCTGCTGTAGCTGTCCTTTGGCAATGGATTACGAGATACCAAGGGTAACACATTCACTAAAAATCAAAGAGAATCCACCATTACCCCACAGTTGAGGTGTCTTCTAAAGAGGTCACTCTGTTTGGATCATTCAATATTGCTTAGTGAGAGCGTAAGCTTTTTAAGAACCTTGCTGAATGAAGAATTTAAATGATTTTCTCTTATCATCCAATGATGAGAATACAAATCATAGTCTGGGATGATCTACAAGGAACCTCCACTGTAAAGAGCTCCATTTGTGCTTCTGTAAACAAAACACGCTCTGCAGTCTGTCCCTTCCCCTTTCACAGAAGACCTAGGGCAGGACCGTGGGTGTATATCAGGATAAGGGGGCAGTTTATCACTGGGTGAATGGCACTTCCCAGACTCTATTGCACCATCCATCACTAAAGTAAGTTGTTGCTCTAATGATATATTAGTGTAATAATCTGCACAGAGCACACCGATGATGCATTACTCAAAAGATGGCCCTTCTTATAGAAGCGAGGCTCCTGGAAGCTTCTGGGTACCTTTGGAGGAGATTGGAAGGTTTCCACTGACTCTAAGTCAGCCAACAAGCACCGTAAATGGAAGCCACTTTCTTAGCAGCAGAGAGGAGCACTGGTTTTAAATTAAATCTTCTGTTGTCTTTGTAATAAATCTGCAGCCCTATTTGACCTTGGTGTCTTGGCTAATTCTAATTTGCAGGTACCATCTTGGTTGGCGGTTAAGTTTCTGAATCAGAAGATAGTCAAGCTCTCTTCTGCATGTCACTTTCTTAGAGAGGTGGTGGTGCGAATACCTGAGAGATTTCTAATTAGTTTGGAATAACTGAAGTCACCTATAAATGGTAATTTTATTGAGCACGTACTTAGCCTTCTCATATTGGTGTTTCATTTCATCTTCTGCTCCATAAAAATAAATTTCTTTTCCTCTCTGTTTGTCTTCACTGAAAATGTTTCATGTTATTAAAAACAGAAGATTACTTGTCAAATGTTTTATTTGCCACATGCCTGGGGCTATCCATCATCTTCTTTGGTCTGTTGTGTGCGCACATTGGTAGCTGAACTCCACTTATCCTGCTCCCATAAAAAGTGCTGCTAATTGGATAAACAGATATATAAAAACTAATTAAAGCATAGTAAGTACATCACAATAATTCCACTTGGTAAAGAATAATAGAAGCTTTATATTAAGTGAAAAAGTCCACCCTACTGTGGTCGTAATCACTTTAGGGCCAAGGTAAGTTCATCAGGCTGCACTTCTGATGGTGGGGACATTCGCTGGGGGTACTCATAAATTAGGCTATAACTGCTAAGAATAAAGCACAGCACAGGGGACAAGCAGAACATCAGTCCAGTGGCTCTCAGAATGAGTCCATGGTGAGGCTGGGCTGCACCATCTCTCTCCACCCAAGCCCCAGCATCTTCCTCCAAGGGCCCCTGGATGGTACTTGTGCTGTGTGCTGGGTTCTAAGGAAATAGTCCAGGACCACCAACCTAATGGGTTGCTCTTTAGGCTAGTAATGACAGACAGCATTCTAAAGGATATGAACCCTTGGAGATGCCCTTTTGTGCTTCAGTATGGCTGCAAGAGGCAGTCTCCTACAACATAACCATGGTGTCCAAGAAGCCGTGCTCTGTGGATTACCAGTACCTGTGGGTCATTCCTGTTTGGCCTCCTTTTACTTTGCAGCTGTGGCTTCTGCTTCATTTTCTCAAAGCTCCCACCTGCCTTCACTTCAGTTGCTCACATGGCCATCCCTGATCCATGCTCCTTGTCACGTCAAGTCTCTGAATAAACCAGAGCCTCAGAAAGGCAGGGAATAGAAACAGAAAGTCCTATCATAGCCTTAGTTCAGGACATTCCGGCAACCTGCCACAGAACACTCAAAGAAACCCAGCCATGCAGGGAGCAGGCAGTGGTGCTGATGGCGATGAAACCCAGCCATGCAGGGAGCAGGCAGTGATGCTGATGGTGATGGTGATGCTGACAGTGACTAGGCAGCAGCAAAGTAAACAAACCATGGCATTGTTTTGATAAAGCAAATTAAATCATGCATTCAACGATAAATTCATCTTGATGAAATGAGATTTAGCCCAGGAAATCTAGGATGGCTCTGTCAACTAAAGAGTCATGAAGTTCACAAATTGGGAAAGGAGAGCTTTCTTTCTCATGAAGAGTTGCTGCCTGAGGCCGGCCATCTTGCAGACTAGAGAGCATGGTCTTGAACAGAAGCTGAGAGCGAGCACTTAGTCTTAGAGGGAGGGGCAAAGGGAATAGAAATTTCAGCTGAGAGGCATAAGTCAGTGTGCATATTCAACAGGTTATAGGAGTAGCTATAAATATGCACCAAGGGGTGGAGGGCACGTGCGTCGTAGGCTAACATGTAGGCAACATGTGTCCCATATTCACCTTGGGGACTGGACATTTAAATATATTACAATTAGGCCCTATATATCAAAAGGTGGAGCAGAGGACATGAAGGCCTCTGTACACAGCTTCAGGAGACTGGCCAGAAGCAGACTGCTTGGTTGACAGTCTCTTATCAGGAAAGAATGCTGATTTGGTTATTGTGTCGAAGCTGCAGAAGAGAGGGCAGCATGAGGTGGTTGGTTGAAATCAGCAGTGCCCATTTCACTCAAAAGCGTGGGTTTCTGATTGAACCTTAGGGAAGAAAGTCTAATGGCAGCTAGCGATGGTAGGAGTATAAAAAGGCATGTCCAGACTCCCATTCCATCATGTCTGGGAACTGGGTTTTTAAGCTTTCTCCCTTGGTCAAGAGGAGGTCTGTTCAGGCAATTGGAGGGGTTGGATTTTATGTTTATTTCTCAGCCCAAGTAGAGAACACAAGTCGATTTCAAAATCCAACAGGAAAAGATACACTTGTATAATGCTAGTTTGTGGCAGGATAAACTGGTACGGTCCTTTTGGAAATGAATCTGACAAGAGGCTTTTAAATATTTGGAGGCTTTAAATATGCATGGGCTTGTCCTCCTAATCTCACTTCTGAGAATCTCTCTCTCTTAAGGGGCACCTTGAAGGCAGACATTGTGCTCCCTTCTCTCATTTATTCCTCTGCTTGGTGCTTTTATCCGTAGTGGCAGCATCATCATCACTGCAAAGCTGCCAGCTCTGGAATGGACACCTCCAGCATTGCCTTGAGGGTCTGTTCCAAACTTACAGCTGACTGAGAACCTTCCATATGGATATATTTTTTTCCCCACAAAATTAGCATTTCCAAAACGACACTCCACTAACCACTCCTCCTTGCTTTGGCTAAGCGGGGACCTCGGAGCCTATTCACCACCTCTTCTCCAGCATCCTCAAGTCCATCAGCAATAAGGCCTCCTTGTCCCATTGTCTTGCCTGGCCCAGGCCCTTCCTCCCCTGCCTGGGGCTCAGGATCGCTCATGGGCCTCCCAGCCTCCATCCCGCCCATGCTAATCAGGTGTCCGCATGCATTTCCCTGAAGCAAGAGCTGTAACACTTCCCTCTTCTGCCCCCAAACACTTGTCTTCTCTCGTCTCCTCTCTTCATGTAATGTATGTACAAAGATCAAGATTCCTTGATATGGTCTCAGATTGACTTTCTCGACCACCTTTCCTATTACACCCTTCCTATACTCCTCTGCCAGGGCTGCCTCAAACTGGGTCACTTAAATGATAGTCATTTATTGTCTCACAGTTCTGGAGGCCAGAAGTTCAAGATCAAGCTTCCAGTAAAATCAGTCCCTTCTGAGGGAAGGATCTCTCTTTGGCTTGTAGATGGCCATCTTCCTCTCACCATGGCTATCTTCATATCCTCATGGCCATCTTCATGTCCCCATGGCATTCTTTGTGTCCCCATTTTTCATGTCCCCATGTTATTCTTCATGTCCCCATGACCATCTTCCTGTTCTCATGGAATTCTTCATTTCCCAATAGCATTCTTCGTGTCCTTATGATATTCTTAATGGCCCCATGGCATTCTTCAAGTCCCCGTGACCATCTTTGTGTCCCCGTGGCATTCTTCGTGTCCCCATGGCATTCTTCGTGTCCCCATGACCATCTTCATGTCCCCATGGCATTCTTCATGTCCCCATGGCATTCTTCATGTCCCCATGGCATTCTTCATGTCCCTATGACCATCTTCATGTCCTCATGACCACCTTCATGTCCCCATGGCATTCTTCATGTCCCCACGACCATCTTCATGTCCCCATGGCATTCTTCCTGTGTGTTGATCTGTGTACACATTTCTCCTTTCATAAGGACCTGGTCATACTGGATTAGAGGCCCTCCCTACTCTAGTATGACATCATCTTAACTAATTACATCTGCAATGGCCTTATTTCCAAATGCAGTCACATTCTGAGATACTGACGGTTAGTTAGGAGTTTCAGGGAAAAACAATTCAACTTATAGCACCTTCTTAAACAATCCCTTTTTTAAAACTTCATTGAATGTAACACCATCATAAGCAAACTGTAAACTTTCTTGCCTTAAGACATTTTCTCATTTTATTCCATCAGCTAAAATCCCACTTAGTGTGTCAAGTTTCTATGTGAATATCTCTTCCTCTGTTGATGACTATTCAAGGTGAGATACAGGACGATTTAATTGGAAGAATATTACAGTTTTTTTCAGCATAAGATGTCTACTTTGCACAAATGAAAACTCAACAAAATCTACCCACAGCCAATGTTAGATAAGTGTCCACAAAGATTTCATGAACTGTAATGTTAAAGTATCTCTTCTAGCTTCCTCCAAATTCTGTATTTGCCTCTTCTTCACCTTGGCAGTCCCCATAGAATAAAGGAGGAAAAGCTTTCAGACAGAGATCATCTAGTGTTTTTGTCTTAGTCTTTGAAAGTTCAGTGCATATAACAGCAACACTAAATTCTACAGAACACCTTGATGATCTCACATTATCTAAACCTGAATGGTACACATAATAAGGACTGAATCAGTCAGAGGGAATTGGTACATGGGGCGGTCTTCCAAAAATATCATTTGGGATATCAGGGAGAACAAATATTTATTAATAAATGTTGGCTTTCTGATGCCGTATCGCTGTGTACTGAGGCAAATAAGTCCAGACAGATAAACCAAAACTTTGTCTGCATTCACCTCTAATTAGCTTCCAGTGTTATAAATGATTAATAGTACCCCTCAGTAAAGTCTTCCATTGTCTTCCTAACCAGAGAATTGTCATTTCTGCTGTATTGCTTGATAAATTATTTTGTTGCCCTTATTGCATTTAGATTCACACCTGTCTCCTAGATGGACTGTAAGCACGCTCAAGCCAGGGACATAGCTACTAATAATATTCATTCCACCTGTACCAGGTATTCTTGGTGCTGGGAGTGTGGTGGTTGATGAATGCAGCGAATGGGCTTTTAGAACCCATGCCCAGGGAACCCTTCTTTACTGCAGAGGCTGGAAAGGTAGGAATTAGCATTTTGAAGAGTCCCTGGCAGCTAGGAATCTGGGTACAAATTAGGTCCAATAGTTTGTTGCATTTCCATGAAACTTTGAAAGCAGAGGGTAGGCAGGGGCCATCCTTGATTCTTCTTTTTGGCCATTCCCATTGTTAGGCCAGGCTGAAAAACACAAATCTTAAGAAGTGGAAGGCGGTTGCAGTGGTCACCCAGATTCCTGGAGTGTTCTCTTCCTAAAACGAGTAGTTCTTAACACTCTTCAGTTCTTCTCTCTCTCTCTTAGCCATTAACCTTTACAACAAGCATCAGTCCCACATCAAACCTCTTTATGCTTAAAATACTAAAGTGATTTTGGTTTGCATTGAAAGTTAACAGATGCAAACAGAAGACTCTATTTTCATTTTGTTGTTATTGTTTGTATTGTTTTGTTTGAGATAGAGTCTCACTATGTCACCCTCGGTAGAGTGACGAGGCGTCACAACTCACAGCAACCTCAAACTCTTGGGTTTAAGTGATTCTCTTGCCTCAGCCTCCCAAGTAGCTGGGACTACAGGTGCCTGCCACAACGTCTGGCTATTTTTTGGTTGTAGTTGTCATTGTTGCTTAGCTGGCCCAGGCCAGGCTTGAACCCACCATCCTCGGTGTATGTGGCTGGTGTTGTAACCCCTGAGTTACTGGCATCGCCTATTTTGACTTCTTGAACTTTATGGTCAAGTCTAAGAGGTAAATATGAATAATGCCCAAATATTCATTTACAAGAGAGCGTTTCAGGAATTACAGTAATTAACCCTAAGACGATAACATGTGAGATAATTTGCTGACATTAAAATTTATGAAAATAAGAGACAGTATACAAGGCATATGTTTTTTGCTAAATATTGATCCAATAGACAAAATATTTATCCTGATACTGTGTCATTTTATACATTTGTAAACAGAAAATAATATAGTTGTTTTTGACTTGTGCGAATATATGTGACATTCTCATCCATTTAAAGTTTTATTTAAAGATGACATAAAATTATTTGGGTGAAATATAATTGGATAAATAAAGGAAACTTAAAACAGGCTCCGTAAGAAAATCGTGAAGAGGATAAAACAAAACGGAATGTAAACCAAAGAAATCAGGTTGTAACTTAGTTTAGAAGCTATAGCAATAAAATACTTAATGTAATATTCAGCCTTTCATATATAGCATTGTGCTTCTGAATAATCAGTATGCATCCACTAAATCACTTTTTCAATTTATTCATATAATCAGCAAATATCTGTTCCAGACACTGTTCTGCTGAGGGCATGGACTAAACAAAGCAAGTTCATTGCCCTCATAGCTGGCCTTGCCTGCCTGCCACTGACATCAGCTGGTGTTGTAGCCCACATCTACCCACCAGTTTTACACAGAGAAAAAAGTGAATCCCAAAATGGTTCATGTATTTCCCAGTCGCTCAGTTGATAGATGGCACCTGTGGAATTAAAGCCTGGGCTGTCAATGTCTTCTCAGTCTTCCTGAAAAAGTCAGCAGAGGCTTGGCCCACACAAGAGGATTGTCAGGCTACGGATAGGGAGACTTCCCAGTGGTGAGGATTCTCATTTCAAGTTTTGAAGGTGAATTTTCTGGAATAGGAAGCAGCTAAAGAGGAAAAAGAACAGATAGAGAAAGGAACAGGCGTCAAGAGTGAAGAAAATCGTTTCATGCATTAATAAAAACTAGATACAACCAATTTCTCATTTATTGTTTTTTTCTTTTGTTTATTTTTGTCTGGAGGGGATAAAAAATAATTGCAAATCTGTACAATGTGCAAGCATTTTATAATTTGAAGAAACCCTATGGCATTCTGTTGTTTGAGAGTCATTTAAAAGGGACAGAATGTTCCTTTTCTCCTTGGAAGCAGGCTGGAAACACTGTTTGTTCTCAATATAATGTACAGTGATCTCCCATTATCTGGCACCCGGGGGGATTGGTAGATTCTGGATAAATGTAGTTTATGGTTGCCTGAGAGTTGCTATGAAAAATGGGCCTAACCAATTCCATACCCCTTATTATACTGTACCATGCCATAAACTCAGTATTGACTGGATATTAATATTGAACTACACTAATTAAAAGCAAATTAAGACAAATAAAAATAAACTTGCCTAACTATAATGCAGTTTTACTATATTATAAAACAGCTCTGTAAATGCAATGTAATTTTAGTTAAATGGCAGTCAATATACTTTTCAACTTTACTACCATATTTTTTTTTAACTTTAAGCAGCACTTAAAATGGTTACAGAGAATAGGTGAGGGCCAAGTGAGTGGCACATGAAGCCTTAGCTTACTGACAGAACAGGGCGCCAAGTCTAAACTCTGGTATTTTTTGGCCAGGAGACATGCTGCTTGCTTGAGTTCCGGATACAGGGAATTTCCAGTAGACACATAAAGTATAGCATCCTAGGGAGACATCTGGTCAGCCTCACTGTGACTACTTTTGCACCTCTGCTCCATGTCCAGCACTGGGGATCTAATTCAGCTCTTGTCTGTCACCATGAATGAATGGAAACATCTCTGCCTAAGCAATGCCAAAACCACAGGGACGTTGTTTAGAGTTCTGTGGTCTAGCTCAGATTGGCTTGGCTTAGATAAAGAACAGCAGAACAAAGCTTCTGCTAGCCCCAAGAGTGTGACTCCTACCTCTAGACTCCACCCAAGGCTAGGGAGATGAAAATCTCTGAGCCTAAGGATTCTGTCCACCCACAGGCTGGCAGCCTGGAGCTGACAGGGTTTCTGGAACGCAAGCCTGGTTCATTCTCTCAACTGAAAGTCTCTGACTGTAGGTCCCAAGCTGACTTAACCTACAGGTGTGTTGTATTTGACCTTCCTGCTGGGGACCAAATTTAAAGTTCAAGATACAGTTGACCCTTGAACATCATGGGAAATACTCACCCCCCTGCACAGTCAAAACTTGGTGTATTACTTTGACTCCCCCAAAACTTACCTAGTAAGAGCCTACTGTTGACCTTGGGCCTTACGGCTAATGTAAATAGCCCATTAACATGTGCAAGCTTGAGTTGTTCTTCTGTGTTCTTACAGTAAAGAAAGCTGGAGAAGAGAAAATGTTATTAAGAAAATCTAAGAAAGAGAAACTATGTGCACGGAGTGGAAGTGGATCATCGCCTTCACGCTGACTAGCTCGGCCTTTTGGGGGCAGGGGTGGAAGAAACCCCGGGTATAAGTGCACCCACACAGTTCAAGTTCAACTGTGATCACTGACATCATAAAAGCAAGGGATTTCACACAAACATGATTTTTTTCTGGCTTTTTTTTGAAAAGTAGGAAGAATTGACACCGTGGGCCCGCTGTCCTAAGAGGCCATGACTGACGGGGGCTGGGTATCCCTGTTACCTTCAAATACGGCAGGAGCACTCTGGTTTGCCAAACCCTCACCACTCCCATGGCCTCCCCAGCACAGAGAGGACAAGCTGCCTTCTGCCTGACCCAACTCACGCCTTCCCTTTCTGTGCCAGATTCCGTTCGGCAATTGAGTTTGCAACCCCTATCCCTATGCCTTCAGAATTCTTTGCTGCAACCAGTCACCACCAATTTGTAAGAGGTTTAAGCCTTTATTTATTCAGTGTTGAAAAAGACTAGCATATGGCTGAAAAGGCTGACATGTCAGGTAACCATCAAGTTCCTTCCCCCAGGAGCTCGACTTCCTCACCTATGAGATGGGACAGGAACTGTAGATGCTCTCTGAGGCCCTTCTGGTTCCAACAGGTGAATCCACCTCACTGTTCCCCTTGCTCCTGAACAGCCGCTCTGCTAAAATTCAAACGCCTTAAATCTGAGTTTTCCCCCATTTGCCTGCAATGGGCATTTGCTGAAATCTTTTAATTCCTTAAAAGCTGGCCCACATTGTCAGTGACAGAACACTGCCCGTGGAGACAGCCAGGAACCCTCTCCCAACCTCATCACTGTTCGCTGGACGGGAAGCTGCCAGATTCACAAAACGTTCCTCTGGTCTGTCAAGAAGCTCTTCTGCAGAGTGGCAGGTCTTTCTAAGAGGCCAGAGATTCAGTGGACCCGAAAATTAAGCTTTCTTCTCTCCCTTGGAATTATTTGCTGCAGTCGCACGTGGGGCTGCTTAATATAGGAGAGATGGAGTCTGAAATCCCTGGCGCGTGAGTCCCCGAATCCAGCCCTCGGTCCTCCACTAAAGTGGCCTGTCTACCAGCAGCGAGTAAACGCCACCTGAGCCCTTGAGCCCATTCGAGGCTCTGGGGGAGGAAGGCAGAAGGAAGAAGGCGCTGCTCTTGCAAAAAAATGATTTTGGAGGAGGCTCTAGTGAGAGGGAAGTTGCTATGGACAAACTCAAATATATTCTGCCTCATGTAAAAACATTTTTCTGGCAAGGAATGTCCTTGACTTTTCTCCCTTTGGAAAAAGCCCAAGAGCACAGTGTATCTTGAGGCTTGATGCTAGTCATGCAGCATGTGGTAAAATATGAGCTAGAAGCTGTAATTCCAAAATGTGCAGCAGAAGAGATCATCTTTCTCTGGAATGAATTTATTTGGTCATTGCACAGCTCAAGTCTCTTTTAAATGACTCTGTAATGCATAGTCTGAGAAAGAATTGAAAATGAAGGGGGAAATGCGTCACATTAAATGTGATATCAAATGAGAACGTATTTATGTTCAGCACTAAAAAAAATCTAATGAGAAGAGTGGATATCTACTTTGGAATTTTTAATACATTTTGTTTTGATTTCAGAGTGCTGATCTCTATAATATACAGTAAAAACAAATAAACAAACAGAAAAACAATTTATTTATCTGTACCCAAGAATCACTCTGACTAATAGTAGGTGAGACAATTGTTTTTAAGTATAGAACATAGAAAGTTTTAAAATATTGACTTCAACTCATGTAATACATTAGCTCAACCTTATTTTCTGAAGTTTTTTTTTCTTGAAAAGAGAAAAACCAACAAAATGTATAAATTACTTTGTGGCTTTCTGGCAAATAAAAATGCTCATGGCATAAATTTTACCCACTGAAGTTATCAGTAACATTTGGACTAAAAGTGATTTGTTTCCCTTTTGCCTCTTCAGATCTGTTTGCTGTGACTTCCCTGTTATTTATCTGCCTTAAACCAATGCCTTGATCTTCAGGTTAAGGAGGGCATTGTAGTTTCTGAAAAAAATCCTTCCAAAAGCAGTACAAATCTATCCTGACATTTTAGTCCCATCATAAGAGAATGACCGTCCCAGGATCTTTCTCCCTTAAAGGAAAATCAGACTGAAAAGAGGCCATGAGCCAGGAGACACTGGATCGTAGATGGTCCCTCCCCCTTTGCCAAGTTTAATCCGTTGCTACTTGATAAAAATTAGAATTATTTCTTGCCAGAAGAGCTCTGTGTTAGAGTCAGTAGGAGGCCTAGGGTGGTGAAAATGAGCACATTGGGCTAGATTTTCTTTAATGTTACTTAGAGCTCCAAGATTCTCACAATTTAAGAACAATTATTCAACCTTTCTTGATACCGAAATTAGTTTCTTGAATATTTCACTAATGGTATCATCATCAATATTTGTACTTCCATAATAAAGAAACTTTACCTGTTAGGAGGAATTTATAATATATTTGCCTTTCACATTTCCTCTCTATTAAGCAATGACCTACATTAACTGAGGTTTTTTCTGTTCTGCAGGAATAGATTATAAAATACAAACTCTAAGTGAAGATCTCCATCATTAATATTTTGTAATTTAACCACTTTGGAGGAGTAAAACAGGTGAAAATGATTGCATTCCCCATGGGGCCTACAGCGAGGGTCTTGTTTGCAGAATCACACGAGGAAGCATGGTCTCTGCCACAGGAAACCAGGTGTGTCTGGACTCTTCTATAGCCCACCTGCAAACTGGGGCTAACAGAGCTCATGGGTGAAGCCCTGCTGAGACCTACCTAAGATAATGCCTGGATTTCTTCTTAATGTATTTCCATAATGTCATGGAATAAAAAATCCTATCTCAAGTCCAACAAATAAAATTGCTTTGGGGAGGGAGGTTCTGAACTCCGCTTTCCCCGACCAGCTCCACCACTCACTTTCTGAGTGGCCTGGAGCAAGTCGTCTCCCTGCATTCAGCTTGCTTCCTCACCTGTCAAATGGCCATAACAGCATCACGTACATACCATCAGGGGGTTGCTGTAAAGATTAAAGGAGGCATGGCATGGAAAATTCCAAGCATATGACAAGCACTCACATATTCGAGACAGTGGAACTTATCACCATCCACCTTGTTGGAGCAAGGTCTTAGCAAGTGCCTGTAACGAGCCCGTTGCCCTCTGTGAAGCTAAAAGAATACCCGTGGAGAGCTAGGAGCCTTGTCACCCTAATGTCAGCAGCACCGTGAGGACCTTTATATATAATGTCAGAGGCCTTTTAAGAGGGCTGTTTATTTGTCACATTTTAAGTCTAATAATAACATTAATAACTATTCATGGTGGGTAAAGGTAATCAAGAAAGAAACTGATTGCTAACGATATCAGGAAGGACGCATCAAGGCCATGGCAGGAACCACGATGTCAGCTTGCTCCGGAGAATCAGCACCAGAAACCCCTGAACGGTCAAGAGCCTGGAGAACAAAGTGCAGTGTGTGCAATCCCCAGGGAAAATGCAGCTTGGACACGGCTTCTGTTCATGTTCAAAATACCCTGCTGTGATTTGATACTTGGTCATGTCTTAAAACCTGGAAGTTCTGGGCAGGCAGGCCTCTTTTAGATTTTTCTAAGGGGTCTTCATCTGCTTCATGTATTCATTCATTCATTCATTCAATACTTACCCAGGCCTCTAAACATGCACTGGGTGTCAGGAATACAGTGAAAAACAACATATCAGGCCCTTGTTCTAGTAGGAAGTCTAGACATAAAGTTACACAAACAATTATTACACAAATACATACGTAACTAAACTAAAAGTTGCCACAAATATTGCCAAGTGAAAGGAATAGAACTAGACTTTATGGGGGTTAGAGCAGAGGCACCGTCTTCTAAAGTGGGGTTACCAGAGACACCTGTTTTGAGGAGCGACTTTTAAACTGAGACCTGTAGAATGAGTAAGTGTGAACAAGGAAATCCCAGGGGGTCAAGGAAGAACATTCCAGGCAGGTGGATTTCATAGGTGGAGGGCCTGCTGGGGTTTCCTTATAGAGCTGGGAGTTCACCAGCACGTGCTGGGGCAGGGTTCAAGGGCAGCTGCAGACAGCATGGCAGTGGGGTCAGAGCCAAAAGGCAGGGCCTTTTGCATGTGGCATAGATATATGGTTTTGTCCTAAGTGTAAATAGAAGCAACTTGAGTCTCAAGGAGGAGAATTACAGTTTGAAAAGCTCCTGGTGCTTCAGGATAGCTCAGTCAAGGAGCAGAAAGACAAGTTGGTGGGGGATGAGGGAGTGGGCAATTAGGACATAAATCCAAGTGTGGCAGAACTAGAAATAAACAGTTCTCATTTTTACAGTTTAGTCCAGCGCCAACCCTGACCACTGGGCCTGGAAAGTCTAAGGTCCAATGTGACAGAATTATCAAAACGTAGAAGTTTAGAGAAGAGTCCCTGGAGGACCCAGACCTGTAAGTGTCTGGGGTGGTGGAGGGAGACTGCTTGGCTGGCAAGCAGGTGGCCTGGAGGGAGACAGGACCATTTTGAGCATATTCGAAGAACTGAAAACTTGAATCACTTGTTTTTTCCTGGACCAAACTGATGCTGATAGGAATAAAAATGGAGCCCTGTCTCCACCCCCCAGCAATGCCAAGGCTCTGTACTGGCAGGTCCCAATAGGGAGCCCCTGGAGAACAGGGTGGGGGTTGGAGACTTTCGGCCCCAGCATCGCAAAGCAGAGAAAGAGGGGCGGGTGTGGCTGGGAGACTAGAGTTTAATACTGGCAGTGTCCCCAGATCATCTGGAAAAATGTCACCCTAACTTCAAAATTGTAAATATTTCCCATTGTTTTGTAGAGATATATATGTGTGTAATTCTACATATGTTTTCATATAAACAGATAATATTTTTAAAACTTTACTTTTCCTTATTACTTAGTCAATATGTCTGCTTCTGGGAGAACATCAGGTATGTAAAGTACATAAAGGATTCTTACAACTCAATAAAAAGGCAAACAACTCAGTTTAAAAATTGGACAAAGAATCAGAATAGACATTCTCTAAAAGAAGTTACGCAAACAACCACTAAGCACATAAAGAGATACTCAGCACCACGTGTCATTAGGGAAACGTACATTAAAACCACAGCGTGATGTCCCTTCACTGCCCATGTTGATGGCTGGGGTCAAAAAGACAGATGAGTAACAAGAGTTGGTAAGGATGTGGAAAAAATGGAACCTTCAGACACTGGTAAAAGGAACAGGTGGTGGTATGGCCATGCTGGAAAACAGTCTGGAAGTTCTTCAAATGATTAAACGAACAAGTTCCGTATGACACAACAAATCTATCCTAGGTATATATCCTGGACAAAGGAACACACGTATACACACTGCAGCTTGAACACGGATGTTTATAACAGTGTTATTCATTTCTAATAATCTCTATTCCAATTTATAAGTTTAATTTTCCATGTGATTTCATTGCCCCTCAACCTAAGGAATTTCCTTTATGATTTCTTGTATTGTAGTTCTGATGGTGAAAAAAATCTCTCCGTTTTCTTGTATTTGAAATGTTTTTATTTTGTTTTCCTTTTAGGAGAATATTTTTACTGTGTATAGAATTCTAGGTTGACAATTTATTCTTCTTTTAAGGCTTTAAAAATATCATCCTGTTACATTTTACCCCTATTGATATTTATGAAAAGTCAACTGTCATTGTTATTATGCTTCTCCCAAGCAATGGGCAATGCTTCTTTCTCCCATTTTGGCCACTTACAAGGTTTTCTCCTTATCTTTGGTCTTCTGCAATCCCACTAGGATGTACTTAGATGCTATTTTTTCTTTGGATGAAGCCTGCTGAGCATTTGCTGGTATTCTTGGATCTGTAGGTGTAAGATTTTGCCAATTTAAAAAAATTTCAGCACTTAATTCTTCAAACATTTTTATTTTTTCCTCTCTTCTCTCTCCTCCTTGAGATTTCAATTATGCATCTACTACATTGTCTGGTGAGATCCCCCAAATCACTGATGTCTATTCATTTTTTTATCACCTGTTTTTTCATCTTTTATTCTTCATCTTGGAAAATTTCTCTTCATATACCTTCAAGTTCAGTGCCTCTTTTGTTTCCCCACCTGTCTCTAATCTATTGTTAAACTAGTCCATCAATTATATACGTCAGATACTGTGTTGAGTTCTAGAATTATCACTTTGCCCTTTTTTTAACTTTTCATCTCTTCCCAAAGTACCTCTCAGTTTACTCAGCTTGCTGTATTTTTTTCTAAGTCATTGAATATATTTATATTAACTGCTCTACGTTTTGTATATACTAATTCCAACATCCAGATCACTTGGGTGAGTCACTTTCTATTACCTTTCTTTTCTTGTGCCTATGAGTCGTGTTTTTCTGTTTTCTTTTTCTTGTGCCTATTAAATTTTTGTAGTATGCTGGACAATGTGGATAATAATTGTAGAGACTCTGGATTCTGTTTAGTTTCTTTGAAGATTGTTAAGTGAAGTAAACAGGGCTGAATTAAACTCCAGACTCTGACTTCCCTGGAGTGCACAGACGCTAAAATCTCCACTCATTTGGTTTTTCAGTCTCCCACCTATCACCACCTGTCACAACTGCTTGCTAGTGTATTTCAGGTGTTAGCCAAGACCTTGAGTGCAGCTCATATTCAGACTTTGGGTCTTCTCTCTCAGTAGCTCCCTTCTTTTCAGGATATCTTTTTCCTTTGCTTCCCAGCCACACTAAGTGAGCCTGAATCCTGCCCTTTGAACATACAAGGCAGCGAGTCTGTGGGTTTCCTCTTCATTTCCATTTACTCCACACCACAAGGAAAACTTGCAGAAATGTAAATCTCACACAATGTAATTCTTTAGATCAAGTATCATCCCTCTTCACTTTCTGCCTTCTTTCGGTCACTTATATTTAAATAGTTGTTTAAGAAATATTTTGTAACTAGTATTATGTAAATTGTAACTGTTATATAACCATACCTGGCTATAATTATTTTATAGTCTGAAAAAATACTTTATCATTATTGAAAGCAGAGCTCTTGGCTCATAATTTTTTAAATTATAAAAATTTTAGAACATAGCCCTCTAAAAATTGTCATCTCAAGTTATATTGACCAACAGTAGCTGGGGCTCCAAGTTTCACATTATGGCTAGCATTAGGTACTGCCGAATTCTTAACAATTAGGTAGAGGAGGAAAAAATTCATCTAATGGAATGCCATACCATTTTCCCCATCTATCTAATATACACACACACACACACACACATATGCATTTCTTTAATTACCCATAAGACTTTCTTAGGTTAATTGGTCCGAAGACGTTCTCTGCCATGAAATTCATGTTTATTCACTTAGCTTGATTTTCTACTGGGCTGTTTGTCTTTCTTTTATTTAGTTTATGAGCCTTTTGTAGATTAAGTAAGTTAACTCTTTATTTGCCATAGGGTTCACAAATATTTCTTCTTGGTTTGTCATTTGTCCTTTGACTTTACTTAAGATATTTTTATACAAGCTAAAATGTGAATTTTATAAGTAATAACATTTTAAATTTTCTTTCATGGCTTTTCAGTTCAGTGTCATGCTTAAAAGTCTTTCCACATTGCAAGATTTTAAATAAAATAATATGTAAGGGTTTGGGGTTTTTTTTTTTTTTTTGGTTTCTTAGGGTTTTATTTCATTTCATTTATTTTTATTTTATTTTGTTTAACTCCTCTTATTCCTCAATCTGCCCAAAATTGATTGTTAAGAAGTATACAGATCTCTCTCTCTCTCTCTCTCTCTCTCTTACTTTTTCCAAAGGCCAGTCTACAACTTTGTTATAATTTTTTTTTTTTTTGAGACATAGTGTCACTTTATTGCCCTTGGTAGAGTACTGTGGCATCACAGCTTACAGCAACCTTCGGCTCTTGGGCTTAAGCGATTCTATTGCCTCAGCCTCCCGACTAGCTGGAACTACAGGCACCTGCCACAACACCCGGCTATTTTTGTTGCAGTTTGGCCAGGGTTGGGTTCGAACCTGCCACCCTTGGTATATGAGGCTGATGCCCTACCCACTGAGCCACAGGTGCCACCCACTTCTTCATGAATTTAATTAATAGTTTTCCTTTTTGCTATTTAAGGAGAGTGTCTGTATTATATTACAAATTACTTCTTTAGCTTAATTCTTTTATTAATGTGCTGTGCTGCCCTACTGTGCTCACCTCTTCTTAGCACCAAACAGTGTTCATTATTGGGGCTTCATCTCCATGTTAAAATCCATTAGGACAGATCTAAAGGAGTAACCACTTTAACTGCATCACACTTTAGAAGTCATCCACTTCTATGACTATTTTCCACCATGTCTTAATTTTAATTAAAGACAGGAAGGTAATCTGGCTGCGGCAGCATGTGTCAGCCTACTGCCAACCATGGTCACAGAACAGCCCAATCTGTCCCTGTCCCTTCTATGTCACTGGGCTCCAGGCAAGCCTCACAGCTACCTGCCCCCTAAGAGGCGATGACATTTTTATTTTATTTTATTTTACATTTTTAAATGGCAGAGCTCTGTTTTGGAGTAGTATCGAGGGATTGTCCTCCCCTCTACATAATGTCAATTATATTTCCCGAGTCCATATTTTAAGTATAACAAAAATAACTCTAATATTATAAAAGAAAAAGAGCTATGGAGTATATTTTAGTTATAAGAAGTGATAATTATCAAAAGGCAATTGACAATCATTTAAGTCTAATAAATGAATTCATTCAATGTATCTATAAATCAAACACTAATGTGCTATAGAGTTATAGCATAAAAAACATTTTTAAAAGCCTGAAGACTGTAAAGCAACGCTGCACTGTGTGTGTCCTTAGGAAGCTTTACTTGATTCCCACACGAGGTGTTTGCTGGCTTTGGTCGGGGCAAACGCACTCACAGTAAGAGTACAACCTGGAGGCTGGGAGAGACACAGCTCAATCAGTGACAAGCATTCACAGAGGTTTTATTTTTACATGAAATGTATTTCTTGGTAGGATGAGTTAAAACATGAAAGTGAACAGAATTAGAGATCAAACAAAATGAATAAGAGTACATATTGAAATCTTCAGAGGAAGAGAGCCATTTTTCCTGTTGATGTTTAATATTTTTAATTTACAGTCGATCCCAGCCTCAAGAGAAAGTAAGTCAGGTTTTCAACACCAGCAAATAAGATGTAATAACCCCCTAGGAGCACATTAAGAGGCCAGCCTACTCCTGCCAAGTCCTAGATGACTGAGCTTCTAGGAAACAAAAAAACAGAATTGCCCAGGAAAAGACATAGCCTTTAAAAAACTATGTGTATATATACATCTGTGCATATGAATGTCTACGTGTGTTTATAAACCGATATTTGTACATTTTAAGTATTACCGAATACAGCATTTTAAATAGTACCTTGAACATATTTTTCTCACTAAAAGATACATTACCTGGAATTTTAAAATACCATAATTTTATCAACATTTCTGTCCCCAAAATACAACATAAAGGCACAGAGGACATTTAATAGTGGTAGATAATGTTTACATATACCTCTCTCTCTATTTCTCTCCTTGCCTCAAGAATGGAATTCAAATTTTTGGCTCATCAACTTTGAAATATTAATATATCATGGTGAGGATGCTTCTGACCGCTTTCTATAGTGACAGATCATAGTCTTCCATAAATTCTAATTTAGGAGATTCTCTGTACAAATGTTTCTCTGTTTGATCTTCACAAAAAGAACCCAATGTCTTTGAAAAACATCAGGTAACAATGGCAGCCTGTTCACTCACATATAATAAAATGCCAAAGATGCTGAAGTTACCTGTTGAGTAAGAAAGCCATTGGGTTTGATGCTGAAGAAAACATGTTACGCCAGGGGCCAGAACACAAGTGCAGCTGTGAGTGTGCAGGGTTCTGAAGGAAGGAAAATAGTAGAAAAGAGAAAACCAGTGGTAGACTGCAGTGAAAGAAATGGCTCCCAGCTTCCCGGCTGCCTAAATGACCCCATCAGGAAATTATCACTCCCATTGGCCGGTGTTGGAAAACAGGAGCAGAGAGAGTGACCTGTGTCCTGACGCCCTCCCATCACACCCACTGAGAAGGGGCGGCAGGAGCCCTAACCCAGGGCTTAGTACAAAATCACACAGGGAAGATGAGGAGAAATTCTGAAATAGGCAACATTCATCAGTGCTCTCGATATTTTCAGAGTCTGGCCCTTGAAACAGGATCTCCTGTCTGCTGAATCCCTCAAAGTCAGAGTGCTTTACAGCACACAATTTTTTTTTTTAATCTTTCCCCCTACCGTAGCACTATTCATAAAACATGAAGAACTGGTGCCAAGCAGGTGGCTGGAGTCCCACTTCTAGGAGCCATGTAAATAATGATGCGTCCTTCTCTCTCTGGGTTTCTTCTGTGACTAAGCCAAGTCCTAATGAGGCATCAGCGAACTTGGAACGTGGAGGGGCTTCCAGAGCGAGCACCTGCCATCCACTCCTAAACCTGTCCTGTTGTTGAAGGTTGCAGAGGAAACAATGCCGCTCCTGTGCCCAGAACTTGGAGCCACCATAGAGAGTCCTCCATGGGAAGCTGTCTCTGAGATGCCTGGATTCTTGCGTGGGTGGCTCAAGTCTCCCTGCCTGGCAAGTTCCAGGCCAATTGTCAGAGAATTCCAGCAGAGAAGGAAGTCAGTGCTAATGGGAAGTTTTCAGAGGCCAGTTGGGACTGAGGAGGAGGGTGCCTCCAATGAAGCCTGAAGTCACTTCACAGAACCACACAATGAAAACGGCCAAGACCATTAGCAACCCAGCTGGACCTGCCCCGTGTCTGCCCAGCACTTCTGCACAGCCCTCCCTCCACCACAATGCCTTTACTGTATATTTTAATTCTTGTCTTTGATTAAACTTTGGCCATGATGCATCAGTCATGATGTTTCATGACATGAGAATTCCGTAGTTATGGCTGAAACATTTTATGAGCGTCCCTTGCAGAAGAATTGATCACACAGTGGTTTACTAGCTGGGAAGACGGATGACTTGTGGCGGCGTCATGGCCACAGCACCAGAGCTCAAAGAAAGGCATTTAATGAAATGGTGCTGGACGGTGCCCAGCTACTCAGCGTCCTGCCTCATCTAGCAAATCTAATATAGGGCTCACCTGGCTGAATGTTCTGTCATTTTTACATTGATGGCGTACCTGACTGTAGAATGCTGAGCTTCCTTCGGTCCTGGAAGGTATACATTTTGGAAACTGATATCCTTCATTTGTGTCAAGGTCAAACTACATTATTACTCAATTGCTACAAAATACACACCAACTCGCGTCTAGGAATAAAGGAAATGGTAGAAATTCACATTTTTAAAACCATTTCTAAAAGGCCAATCTTGCCCACCCCAGAATGGCGGAGGACGCTGCTGACAGGCTTCATTTTGCCAGTGCCAATGGGTGGGCGAACCTCAGACCCTCCGTTCAGGAGACATCTGTGGCTTCTCAGATCTGACATTTGTAAATAAGCAGGCCATTGATGTGGATTTGCAAAATCTACATGGTTTCTGGCTTCCATTTTTCCTAAAACCACGGATTTCTGGAATCAGAGCATAATAAAAGAATTATAAATCTATGCACCTCTCAAGCAATTTTAGCACTGATATGACTTCTAAATTGTGAGTTCTTTACTTCTCATTCCCGCACTTGCATATCTGTTCAAATCCAAGTGATTAAAAAGGAGCTGTCAAGGTTGATAGGCCTAAAATTAGAGCTGACTGTTCATTTGGAGTGTACACATTAATACAGATGTCTCTACTTCCTAATTTTTTCTGAATCTTCAGGGAAGGGGACTGAAGTGCATCAACAGATTGGGGCATTTTATTTTTTAAAAGAAAATTTTGAAAGGAGACATTAACAGCATGTAAATCAATCAACAACGAAAGCCACTCCACTTTAGAAAAGTGAATAGAACATTTTCAAAAAAATCATCTTAAAGAAAAGAAAATTTCCACAAGCTCAATTTAAATTGCCCTCCAATGACTTCAGTCTAAAAGGAAAAATCAATAATCTCTTACATTAAGAAGTATTATAGATTTTTTAAGTCATTTTATTCAATACAACTAATCTATGAAAATATATATTTTAACCTGTGTCTTTAAATCTATAAAATGTATTCTGATTACATTATTCTTCAGAGTAACTTGTACATTTGTGCACCAAAAAATTACTATAAAACATGCTTTTAGATTTTTTTTCTGTTTGAAAAAAAGTAATTCAGTATTTAAAGGAATTATACAATATTTATGGACTCCTCTTTGAAATTCAGTGTGCAGAAATAACACTGCATTAATAAATAAAAAGCTTTTTAAAAAATCACTTTGTTTTGCCACAATTCTGCAAGGTAGGGGAGCAGGAAGGACATGTCTGGCTCTACAGGAGACTGGACACTGCCCTGAGCTGCATAGCTGTGCAGCCATGCATGGTCCTGGGCTGATACACTAAACCTGGCAACATATATGCTTTGCACTTACACCTCAGATAAAATCAGAACCAGAAGGATCCAGTCTGGTTTTTGACAGCTATTTAATCAGTTGCTGTATAGGAAACCTGATATGGCTGTGCACTTTTTTCAAAAAGCAGCAGTTTTGTAAAGCATCAAATAAGGCACATCCACCCTGCTTAAGCAAAGGTGAAGCTTGTGACCTTTTCTTTTAGAAATAACACTGTTTCCAACTCAGGCATTGCTGATGCTCATTTTAGAGGCTGGAGGTTCAGCCTGCAGTAGTTACTGCCAACATTTCAGTCGTTCTTATGATAGAAGTTAATTCTTATGATAGAAGTTAAGCCATGGTTCAATGCGTCTTAAGTTGTTAATTGTAAGCTGCTCAAATATCCTTTGTAATTAGTAATTTGATTGTTTCCGGTCTTAAAAGAATGTTCTTGGAAAATAAGACCACAACTATTTCAAGGCAGATTCAGGACCCCAGGTCAATTTTTAAGAGAATTTTTGTGTTTACTTTGCTTTGACTTCATGTGAATCCTGATTTCTCACCTCCTGAGTAATTAATTGTTTAAAAGATTAATTGTTCAAAAGTCCCACCATCTGAAACATTAGCTCATAGCAAAGTGGGACTCTCAGTGTGAGCACTTCAAATGTGTCTGTCTTCAAGCTCCCCCTTGGCAGGACTGGTGTGTGTATCAATCAAGGCATCTCAACTTTTAAGTTACCTGTGGCTGACTCAGCTTTGCCGAGGGACTCCCCATTAGGGACAAATGCTGTACTGATTCCCCAAAAGTATCCAACTGGGCTATTGAGTGCTGGGGAGGTGCTGTCAGCTGCTTCCCTGAAGGAGTATGTCCACTCGCCTACACCCCTGCTGTGCCCTGCAGTTGAACCACACAAAGAATCTCCCTGCAAAGCACAAGAAGAATTATCTGTCCACTCATTTCCTCCTCTGTGACACTCAGGTGTCTGGGAATTATACCAACATCTAATAGAAGGTTATGGATACTCACTCAACTAAAAATATGTATACATGGTAAAGTTTAGACCTGTTATAAGAATAGGGCAGAAGATCTGGCTTCAGTTGTTGTTTTATAAATACTGTAACTTCTCACAGGGTTTAAAGCTTAGATGCTCAAGGATGGAGGAGTCGATAATTAAAGTGAGGGTAGAGATACAGGAAATACTGAAAATAGAGGGCACAATGCTTCAAAGCTTTAATTTCATGGTCATTAGCAAACCTTGCTGATACTTAGAAAACTTAATGTAGAACATGTCGCAAGAGCACACTGATAACACATATTAAGAATGAGAAGCACCAACTGCAGGGAAAGGGAGGGATAGATAGAGGGAAAGTTTGAAAATCCATGAAAAAAAAGAAGTCACATCCCCTACTTTCATCCCCAACCAATGTTTTCACATCAGTAGCCCATAATACCCATCCAAGCAAGAACATTTGATCACTGGAACTACTAAACCAGAGGGTCTTAGGTACAGAAGAAGGTAAGACAAATGCCTCACTCAAACCAAGGAGATTGAGTAAAGGTCTACAAAATGAATGGTGAGGCGTAGTCCTTTCTGTCTCCCAGCTCCACATCAACACAAGCAGGCTCTGTACTCAGGCAGAAAAATGGGGCACTCCTTTGTGAAATATGCCTTTGTATTATTTTCTGAATAGACATTTAGAGGTCAACTCAAAAGATGCCTTGGTTTACACATGTACACACACACAGCATACACACACTCACACAGCTTCCAACCAAGTTTTTTTATCATCTCACTCCTAAATATGAATGATCAGGGAAGAATCACCTGTCATGACTGGCTCCACCATAAACGGTGCCTATCAAAAAGATTACAACATTAAAAAAAATTTAAAACATACTCAAAGGAAACAGATGCAGGACAGGATATGTACGATAACTTCAAAGCATTAATGATTAACATCTTAAAAAAAGGTGAGAAAGATTTTTATATCCATGAAACAAGGACAGAAAGTTATAAAAAGGAACAACCTGAAAATAAGAAAATACTCTGGCTAAAAACAATGTTAAAAATATCTAGGAAAATAAACAAAAATCAACAGTGGTATTGGAAAACAAAGTCAAGGAATTCTCCCAGAAAGCAGAATGCTAAGAAAAAGAAGGGAATAATAAGACAGAAAAGATAAGAAAATAGTGAAATAATTTAGGATGGCCAAAATCTGACTAAAAGGCATTATAGAAAGAAAATTCAGAAAAGAATTGTATAACATGATTAAAAAGCAATGGCAAGACAGGGCGCAGTGGCTCATGCCTGTAGTCCTAGTCTGGGAGGCTGAGGTGGATGGATCTCTTGAGCTTAGGAATTCGAGACCAGCCTGAGCTAAGCAAGCCTCTGTCTTTACTAAAAACAGAAAACTTGTAGTCCCAGCTACTCAGGAGGCTGATGGTGGAGGGTCACTTGAATCCAGGAGTTTGAGGTTGCTGTGAGCTATGACGCCTCGGCACTCAACTCTGGGGTGACTGAATGAGACTCTGTCTCACAAAAAAAGAAGGAAAGAAAAGCAATGTCAATATGATTATTTCCCATGTTCAAAGGACACTAATCTCTAAAAAGAAAAAAAAGCCCACTGTGTGTTCAAAATAATGAATGGGCTTGGTACCTGTAGCTCAAGCAGCTAAGACACCAGCCACATACACCTGAGCTGGTGGGTTCGAATCCAACCCAGCCCACCAAACAACAATGACAGCTGCAACCAAAAATTAGCCAGTATTGTGGCGGGTGCCTGTAGTCTCAGCTATTTGGGAGGCAGAAGCAGGAGAATCACTTGAGTCCAAGAGTTGGAGGTTGCTGCGAGCTGTGATATCACAGCACTGTACCCAGGGTGACAGCTTGAGGCTCTGTCTCAAAAAATAATAATAATAATGAATGGCACAGAGACCTATAATCATGAATCTTCAGAACACCAAGAACACAGGGAAAACCTCAAATATTTCCAAGAAAAAAAAAAATCCATCCCACCCCAAGATGCAGGAGTTTAAAATAGGAGACTGTCAGGTTTCTGGGGGAACCCAGTCTGGGCTGGGGCTGACAAGGGAGACGGCTTTGAAGAAAGAAGGAGACTTCACAGCAACTTATGTACAAAGTCTGAGAAGCCTAGAGAGGCACACGTTGTCTCATGCCTCCAGTGGCAGGTTGAGGGAATGCAACAGAGCACCATTTCCTAAGAAACTTTCTATTGATGTCCAAGACAAAGCGTTTGTGAAAAGATCCAAAGGTGTCAAAATTCAAAAATAGGAAAAAAGAATCCCAAGCACCCCTCCCCTAAAGTTGGGTAGAAGAGTAAGGCTGGGTATAGTGTAATAAATTATTAACAGTGGTCCAATAACACATTCAGAAAGGGGGAGGAGAAAACAAGGTTCATCTCCACAGGGCAGACAAACCAGCTTCCCTAATCTAACTGCTGATCCGGAGTTCAACAGACTTAGCCTACCTGCCTGCTGATTTTCTATGCAAGGATGGTCTTGAAGATGTCACCCTGTCGGGACTGCCTCCAGACTCCTTTCATCTTGTTCTTGATAAATAGCCCCAGGGATGGCCACATGTGGGCTTTACCTGGATGGGAGGGGCCGCGGAGAGATCAGCCTGTCTCCCTCCTTCAGGAGACAGAGGGGGGCTAAGAGCAGTGTGCACAACACTACTCTTATAGGGAGGATCAATAGAATAGATACCCTTCTTCAGCTTGATCCTCTAGGAGAGAGCTTTGGATATTAACAGAGAGGAAATGGGAGGCACCCACACTGAAGGAGAGAGAAGTGAGATAATCCATGCAGCAGGGTCAAGGTATGTGGAGAAGACACCCACACATGCAGAACAGACAGAGGGGAGAACCCTGGGGCTCCACACTCCCTCTGTGGACCCTGCACCTGCAGTTGTGAGGGGTCCCCTATGCTGTTGCTGCAGGTCTCCTGACTGGATGTTCTGAGTGTCATTGCTCTAGAGGGAAGGCACCATTGGCTCCTGAGCTCTGCACACTGCAACTGCTGCTATTTTGAGGTCCCTGCCCCAGAGAGCTGCATCTACCCAGGGTCAGATCTGCAGCCTCTGCCTTCATCTCATCCCTTGCTGGGCCAGGAAGAGAGCGGTAAGGCCTGATGCTCTTGCACAGCCCATGCTGCACACAACCACTGGCAGAGCACCTGAGAAGGGCAAGTGTTCATAGACCCAGTGCCTGCTACCATAGCCTGGATGGCCCTTCCCTCAAAGCTACCCATGAGACCCAAGAGGAACATGCACATTCAGTGCCCAATGCCTGCCATGTGGGTGCCACAGCTGCTACCACTGCTGCCTGGGAAGCCCCACTGCGGATGAACCTGGACAGGGCATTCACTGATGCACCTGCCACCACTAGGCCTGGTGGGCCACCCTGCCATGGTGGCCCCATGACAGCCACAGGAGAATGCTGAGATGCAGCAGAGCAGCAGTGCTAAATGCTCACAGTGCGTCTGCCCCTCTCCAGCCTGCTCAATCTTCTGGAGGAGGAATCAAGCACACCACCCAGAGACCTCTTCCTCTCTTCACCAAGCAGCAGAGGTCCCAGCAGAGGAGAACAGGTACACTCCAAAGCTATGTGTTTTGAGCTGAGAGAAGAGGCTCCAGGTGAGAAGGAATTAGCATACGAACTTTACCAACATGATGCAATGAGCTATCTTGACAACCCCAAAGGATCACAATAGCTTTCCAGCAAAGGACCTCAACAAAAAGGAAATTACTGAAATGCTAGATAAGGAACTTAGGATATGGATGGTAAGAAAAATCAATGGGATTTATAAGAAATTTGAAACCCAACATTAAGAAATTAAAATTATAAATTAGAATATAAATTTAAAATTCACTGAAGAGATAGATAATATTTTCCAAAGTATAACAGAACTTCTGGAAATGAAAGAGCCACTTAGGGAATTTCAAAATATAGCAGAAGTTTTAGCAACTAGACCAAGCAGAAGAATTTCAGAGCTTGCAGACAAGGTTTCTAAATAAACACAGTCAGTCAAAAATGTAAGAAAAGGAATCAAGAAGAATGAGAAATCTCTCCAAGAAATACAGGACTATGTAAAGCAAATGAAGGTAAGAATCATAGGTATCCCTGTGGGAAAAGAGGAAAAAGCAAAAAGCACAGAAAATCTGTTTGAGAAAATAATTGAAGGAAAAGTCCCTGGTTTTGCTAGATCTTCAGTCATCCACATATGTGAAAGTCATCAAGCACCTGGAATATTCACAGAAATAGTACATCACCAGGGCACATAATCATCAGTTTGGCAAAAGTTACAGCGGAGGAGAAAAGCCCACACACTATAAGATAAAAGCATCAAGTAACATCCTGAGATGAATGACAGACTTCTCAACAGAAACCCTACCAGCCATTTGGGATTGAAGCCCCATTTTTGGATCTCCTTAAAACAGAATAACTGTCAGCCAAGAATTTTGTATCTCGCAAAACTAAGTTTCATAAATGAAGGAGTAATACAGCCTTTCAAAAATAAGGAAATGCTAAGGTAATATGTCAACACTAGCCCTGTCCGTCAAGATATGCTTAAAAGAAGCCGAATAATCAATATCACTAGAGTAAAAACACCCCAAAGTTAAAACTCACAGCACATACAAGGGAGGAAACAAAGCAAGTAGATAGCAGTCAACGTGAAGAGTATCTCCCATACAATCCTAACAACACTGAATGTTAACATTCTCAGTACTCCACTTAAGATACTGAGTGGCTGAATGAACAGAAATGCAACTCAAATATTTGTTGTCTTCAAGAAACCCATTTAATTCAAAAAGATGCTCTTACACTCAAGGTAAAAGGATGTTTAAAAAAATGCCATGCAAATGGAAGCAAAACCAGTTATTCTCACATCAGATAAAATGGACTTTAAATCAACAATGGTTAAAAAAAAAAAAGACAAAGTCAGTTGTTATATAATGATAAAGGGAGAGATTCAATAAGAAGCTATAACAATCATAAATGTATATGCATCTAACACAGGAGTTCTCAGGTTCATAAAGCAAATTCTCCTAGATAGAAGCAAAGAAACAGAAACATTGTGATAGCCAGGGACTTTAATACTCTATTGACAGAACTAGACAGGTCACTGAGGCAGAAAATCAACCAAGAAATACTGAATTTAAATGAAACTGTAGAACAAATGGGACTAATAGACACTTACAGAACATTCTACACCCAAACTGAGAATATATATTCTTTTCAACAGCAAACGGCAAATTTTCCAAGGCAGATCCTATATCTTAGATAAAACATTTCTCCGAAAATTAAAAAAATTAAAATCATATCATTTTCTCAGACCATAATGCTTCAGGGTGCATTGGTCAACCCTGTACCCAGTACCTGCTCTTTCTACCCTGCTATAGGCACACATAGCTAAAATTATCATATTATAATTAGACTGGTTCATTTGCATAATGCAATTCTCTACTGATTTGTAACCAAACTAGCCAGATGTTGTGCACTTGGCTTTATGTTTCCAGAGCTGACACTCTGCTAGTAATTGAAGACAAAAGGGATATTTCTAGAATGCTACAAACAAAAGTCTTCTTTTCCACCAGCTCCTGCAAGTATCTGATAGAAACACCAAGCAAATGCTAAGCCATTGTCAGAGAAGAAAGCAGTGCTTGGCATGCAGGAAAAGTGGAATTCCTTTGGGCACAGGGCATTTTATTTCAGTTCTGCACCATCAACAATGATGATCATCAGCTTGAGCTGATGGGAGCACAGAGGCTTTCCAATGAGCTCCATGGAGATCAGAGGTCAGAGCTGGGGGTACCAACCTGTTTCAGAAAGCATCTTCACATTTTACATTAAAATTGACAAACTCACAGAAATCCAAAGTTTTTAAAAGTTCAATGAGCTAGCAAATTGCAGGGGGGTAATCCTTGAAAAACCTCTAGTTCTGGAAAGTACAATAAGAGGAAGAAGAATTATCTTATATTTAGCCGACATGGGGAAATGGCAAAAGCTAAAAACCAAATTACAGGTAATCATTATTTGCAACATTATTTCCTTCAGCCAGTAACTCCAGAAAACCAATTAAATTAGTTAGTAAGTAATATTAACATAGTAGTACCATGTATTATATTATATAATATATAATTTAATATTTTAATTGAATGGAACATATTATTTAAAATATGTGGTAAATAATCTACTTGTATAATAATGTATTATATAACAGCTAACATGAAAATATAATTAAGGTAATAATGTAGTTTTGATTTCAATTTAATATTTATGTTATCTTTTAATAACAGTATATTAAGTGCTAACCAGATACCAAGTGATATACTTAGCATATATCACCTCATTTAATCCTCCCATTACCAGATGAAGCAGGTGCTATTATTACACACACGGATAATGAGGCTTAGAACTTGTAATTTAGGCAAGGACTCAGAACCAGGAAATAGATCCCGAGTCAGTCCACTTAACCACCCAGAACCCATGCTCTTCAACACTAATTTTCCTGCCACTTAGGACAACACTTAGGCTATCACATCCTTTTGATTCCTGCCCCAAGCATCCTTGGCTTATCTCTGCACGCGGTCAGGGGAACAGTTATTAACAATCCGAACAGCAACAAGATCTGGAAAACCACTTGGATCTGGAGGGTCAGTAAGAAACCTTGTGAAAAGTGAGCTAAACTTTCTATTTGTGGCAGCTAAGGAGAACAGGTGCCAATACTGGCCAACTGGTGCCCTCCTTGTGAGGTTTCATACAGACTCTACCTGCATCTTTGCAAGGGGAAGTCGGAACCCACCTAGCTGGCCCTCCTGCATATTCCACTGGCCAATTCAACACCAAACCCAAAGTGGGGTGGCAGGAACCAGGAGTCATTGATCAAGCTGAAGCAATAAAGTGATTTTAAAAATAGAAAATAAAACAATTTTCTGAAGTCTAGTCAATACAAGGTGCAGCCAGGGTTACATGTGGGAGGCTATAAGAAAGCGGTAGAGATGCTCCCAGCCCCAGGAGCATCCTCACAGTGTTAGCCAAACAGACACACGCTCTCCTACAACAGGTAAGCTGCCGCCTTAAAGAGCAGATGTCACTTTTACAAATCAGAAGCTGAGGATTAGAAAATACGCCAAATGAAATGTGAAAGACCTCACCTGGTCTGATCATGCACACATGAAGCTTGGGTGGGTCTCTACCCATTCAATGTGACACAGTACAGAAAGGAAGGGCCCAGAACTCTGGCTTCCTGGCTCCCAGCACTGGCTGCCCCACCACCACAGTGCATGGTCTGTGAGACCTTACATTCTCTGCACATATGTTATTCTTTTTAAAAAATAAAAATCAAGCAAAAATGAATATTTAAATACCACAGGTCTTTCTCTTAAATAAAATAATTTCTGTGATAATCTCCTGTATATTTACTGGCATTACCTTAAAAAAATTTGGTACGTTTGTCATGTAAATTGGAATTAAAAATTTTAACACAAATACAAAGGAAATTTTTAGAATAAAACAAACCTACCCTCTCTGTAGGAAAATTTTCACTCATAAATAACCAAATTCCAAGGAGTAAAAGTTATGTTTCTAAAGAAATTTGACTCAAAAATATCTGTATTGATGGCTATGGATTCTGAATATTTCTTTGTCAAGGAAGGAATGGAACTTAAGCCATCTATTGCATAGTACAAATGTAGGATTTTAATCAAATGAGCCTCCTTGAGGAAATAGACTCTGTCACCTTCCACTAGATGGCATTAAAGTCACATAATTAAGGACAGGGAAACCTCACAGGAGAAATCCAAAAAACTACCATGGGATTCTAGGGCTAGTGAATTCTTTGAATCATCTGCCCCCTCAGCCCTAGCCTGTTGGAGTTAGCAGTTTGTTTGCTATTACGAAGGCAAAGCATGCTTGTTATCTAAAAGAAAAAGGTTTACTGGGGAAAAAAGAAAACAGACTAGTAAATGGGAAAAAAGCACACGTGTTTGCCACTCTAATAACATTAGCTACATATATGGTGCCAGGAAGTGTGCAAAGTCCTTTATATACAGTGTTTAATTTACCCTCGGTGGGGAGAAGAGGGCCTGTGAGATGGGAGGTTACCTACCATGTTACAGATCAGAAAACCAAGGGTCTGTGTCAACTCATCCCGGACCACACAGGACTCAAACCTACAGGCTGATTTCTCAAACACCAACCACCATCAGCAAAGCCAACTGTGCTTTGCATCCTCCCTTTAGGCCCCGTAAGAGTCGTCCTGTCTGCAGGGATCCAAGCCAGCAAAGGTACCACAAAACGAAAGTCTCCAGGTGATCCCAATGGTTGCCATAACTTTTATATAAATTCCATCACATCTAATTACTAAAGATACACAAGAGAGAAAGTAAGCATTGTACAGGTAAATCACCAAATCTTGTCTTCCAACTTCTTATTTCTCAGCAAATTCAAGGCTTTAAACTTAAATGAAATGAAAAGAAATGACCCTATTTAGAGGCTAAAGCAACAGACCGCATAGGGAAAAATATTTCAAGTAACTGCATACCATAGTCTGTTGTACATCATTATTAGTATGTATTTGAAGAACCAAAAAAGAATCACAAAGGGATCTTAGGTCTTACCTAGCAGTTTGTTAATATTCATACTCATATGGTCACTTGAAACCATGTAGGCATACTATAAGATAAAAAAAGAAATAATTATGTTGTGCTATTAGAAACCAAGATTTCCGTGTAAGAAAAGTGAGATTCAGGTATAAACTAAATGTGATTCTTTTTAAAACCCCGTAGATCTTAAATAAGATGCATGTTAACTTATGATTTCTAAAAATACATTTCTTAGCTCCGTCCACTGAAAGATTCAAAAGCAGTGTTACCGCTTCCCTGGGATAATTAGTCTCCCCCATCCCCATACTTTCTTATTACTGTTTCCTCTGAAAAGAAGCCAGGGCCCACTGGAGAGGTAGCTTCAGGGACTGGGACAGCTTGTATCAGAAGAGTAGGAAAGGTCTAGAGCCCAACAGAGTTGTATCACATGACATAGGAGCCTGCTCTAAGGGACACTCAAGGATCCAATTCTAG
Source organism: Arctocebus calabarensis (assembly GCA_963573935.1). Classification (NCBI taxonomy): domain Eukaryota; kingdom Metazoa; phylum Chordata; class Mammalia; order Primates; family Lorisidae; genus Arctocebus; species Arctocebus calabarensis. Next base: position 1,957 of record CAUYON010016530.1, on the reverse strand, counting down.
ACAACATAAAATCACAAAAAAAATAAGTACTCTTAAAATTGGTTAATAATGGGGAAGAATTATACGATTATTTCACCTCTTTCATAGGAATTACAGTTCAGGGAAACCAAATAGCTCCAGTTGAAAACATAAAGCTCTATTTTTACATTAAAATGCCTGGTAATGAGTGTTACAGGAATAACAGAAAATTTCCACTTTGCAACTCCCAGAAGAATGGTTGATTCAAGCAGAAATTATCAACGAAAATTAAAATCAGTAGCAATTCTTATCTGGAAATAGCTATACCTGGGGAACTGGATTTTTGCAATGTGTCCAGGCATTTTCTGAAGGATGAGTGGCTCACTGCCTTTATGATAGGGGGTTCTCGCTATCACCCCAAAGCCAGTGGCCACGCTGCTTGTCAGGAATAATGGACACATCTGGCATTCTGTGCCTCCTTATGAGATGAGGTGAAATGATTCACCCCGAATCTGAGCAAAGCTTTAGAACTGGTAAAGAAGAATAAAAACAGAGGCCCACAGTTTAGAGCTCCAGCAAGACCCATTGTCTTGAAACTCACGTCATCCAGATTTCCCTGGAATGCTAGTTCCAATCATAAATGAAGTACAAAATGCCAGCTTTACATCCTTGTCAGTGTGATTCAATCAAATTAAAACCATCAGCTATAGAAAAATCAACTTAAATAACCCTTAAACACTCAGTTTGAAGTCTTCTGGACTGTGTGATATCTACTTTTGGTACAACAATAAAATTTTAATTTTTTTTCTACTTGATCTGAGTTTATTTTTGACAGAATGAACTTCCATGCAAACAAAACGTGGAGTAGAAGGTAACAAGTTATACATCACCAGAGGGAAACGACTGGGCAAATTCAGATTGCAGGATCTTCTGTAAGGCAAGTGTGTGGCTCTTTTCAAAGAATTAAGGCATTTAAATAAAGAACTTGGGGTGGGGGAAGGGCTATTACATACAAATAATAATAATTAGGAACAATTATTATTAACATCATTATTAACAATTAGGCAAATATATGAAAGGTCTGGGTATAGTGGATTCTGATTTGGATCTTGAAAAGGCTGTTATCTAGGGAAAATTGGAGAAATTTAAGTAAGAAATGTGTTATTAGGTAATATGAAGGAATTGCTGTTAATTTGTTAGTTGCGATTATACAGCATGTCCCAAAAGTCACCACACATAGGGAACATGGGAAATTGTAGCTAAATGTGCCCTATTTACAAAATACTTATTACAAAATTTTACCAAGAAGTGACCAACACATGGAGAATATTTTGGAATTATTTTGTAAAACATTGTAATGAATAGTAAGTACTTCCTACTTATGGTCAGATGTTCACATGCACTGTCTCAGATGGTCTTTACAATAACATACGGGCACTATTAATTCCACTTTACAGGTGAAAAAACTGAGATTTGGCAGAATAAGGAGCTTACCCATTCAGCAGCCTGGGACCAAAGGCAGGATCTGCACACAGGTCTATCAATAACTAAAACTGAGAAATTTTCCAGCTGAGAAAAGCTCTTAGTCACCTATATAACCCTAATGTTGCTTTAGTGTAGTTGCTCTCAGTGATGAGAGTCTGAAGCAACTTTTAGTTATGATCATGGATTCGTGAGGAAACAGGGCACATACAGTCATTCCAGACTGTTGCGATAAAACAAATTCTGCAATAAAGCAAGTTACATGAATTTTTTACTTTTTCAATACATACATATGCTCCATTTATAAATACTGTAGTCTATCCAGTGTTCAATACATTATGTCTTTAAAAAGGCACATATCTTAATTTTGAAATACTTTCTTTTTTTTTTTTATAATTTTATTGAATCATAATTCTGTACATTGGTGCAATCATAGGGCATGATTCATATACATTCAGAAATGTTTTGATCGTACTGTTACAGATAGCCTTCATGGCATTTTCTTGATCACTATATA
>CAUYON010016527.1:0-31596 GCA_963573935.1 Arctocebus calabarensis | reverse complement strand
AAAAATAGCCGGGCGCTGTGGCGGGCGCCTGTAGCCCCAGCTACTCGGGAGGCTGAGGCAAGAGAATTGCTTGAGCCCAAGAGCTGGAGGTTGCTGTGAGCAGTGTGACGCCACGGCACTCTACCAAGGGTGATAAAGTGACACTATGACTCTAAAAAAAAAAAAAAAAAAAAAAAAGAATCTACCATCTTACTATTTTTGATTAGTTTTTCTATTTGGCCACTCCTGCCATTTCTCCATTATTGCTTTTTATTTGCTTAGTCAACTTTTTAGTTCTGTATTTTTTTTTGAGACAGAGCCTCAATCTGTCATCCTGGATAGAGTGCTGTGGCATCACAGCTCACAGCAACCTCCAATTCCGGGCTCAAGTGAGTCTTGCCTCAGTCTCCCAAGTAGTTGGGACTACAGGTGCCCACCACAATGCCCGGCCATTTTTTGGTTGCAGCTGTCATTGTTGTTTGGCGGCCCAGGCTGGATTGGAAGCTGCCAGCTCAGGTGTACATGGTTGGGGCCTTAAACTCTTGAGCCACAGGCACCAAGCCTTTTGTTACTTTTTAAAAATATTTCTTCTATTATCTTTTTTGTTATGTCATTTTGTTATGTCTTTTTTGTTATGTCATTCTTTTTTATTTTAATGGTGATTCTGAATGTTATAATGTGTATACTCAGCTTGTTATAGCTGACCTATTCTGAAAATTCCAAATTTATGTTTGTGCATTTCCCCAGCAACAAATTCTGTAGCTTTAATCAATAAAAAATATTTTTTATTACACTCTAACTATTGGACAATATATGTTACTGCATTTAAGAATTCAGGATTGACTTTTTTTCTCTTTTTGTACTTGAAAAATGTCAACCCATTTGCTTCTTTCATTGTATTTCATAAGTTGGCAATTATTTGTATGATATTCTTTTCTAGATGATGTTTGCTTTTTGTCTGGCTTCTTTATAAGGTTCTTATATTTGATTATCAAAATTTTTATTATAATATTTTTAGCTTTGCTTTTCTTTGCTTTTATTCAGTTTGAGATTTTGGATCAGATGGTTGAGAAATCTTTATTGCAATGGGAAATATTTAATCCTTTAATTATTTGCTTTTTATTATACTATTTTTTTATACTATAGTTGAAAGGTGTGAACAGTGGCAACCAGAGATAAGGCCCCAGCATAGCTGTTCAGACCAGGTGTATTAAAAGGGGAGGTGACCTACCTGGGCTCTACAAAGTTGGCCTCTTCCCCCAGGGGCAGTTAGAGACCCCTTTTACATGGGGCCCTAGGGGGTGGGCAAATTCCACAGCTTACTTGGAAAGTTAGGATCCTTTGGCATGAATTCTGAGAGATGGGACTAGCCAGATCCTTTGTGTCTTTGTCTTAGGAGGAGAGGTGAATGAGGAGGAGGAAGGGAAAGAGTTTGTGTGTGGCTGTGTTAGGCTCCCCAAATGGCTTTCTTATATATTTGGTATTTTAATTACATATTTGTCATACCATGTAATATTTTAGAATTATATGAATTTTATTTTTTTTTCTTTAGTTTGGGTAATTTTTCCAGTCCTCAAGTTATCTAATACTTATTCTGAAGCTCCATTAATCTTTGAAGTTCATTTGGTAATTTCTTTCATTCTATATTTTATCTTCAGATCTAAAATTTATTATTATTTAAAAATAATTGTCATGTGAGTATACATGATCATACAGAGTGGTATAATGGGCATCAAAAATGCATATGGGGAAAAGGAAGGGATAAAAAGGGATAAAAAGGAAGGGATAAAAAGTACCTTTTGGGAGGTGGTGCCTGTTGCTCAGTGGTTAGGGCCCCGGTCCCATATACCGAGGGTGGTGGGTTCAAAGCCAGCACTGACCAAAGTGTAACAGAAAAATAGCCGGGTGTTGTGGTGGGCACCTGTAATCCCAGCTATTAGGGAAGCAGAGGCAAGGCAGTCGCTTAAGCCCAAGTGCTGGAGGTTGCTGTGAGCTGTGATGCCACAGTACTCTACTGAGGGCGATAAAGCAAGACTCTGTCTCTAAAGAAAAAAAAGTTCCTTTTGGGTATAGTACACACTACTTCAGTGGCAAGGTACACTTAAAGTCCAGATTTCACCACTGTACAGTTTACATATATGTGTGTGTGTGTGTGTGTGTATATGTATATATATATACATACATATGCTAAATTTGTTGAAGTAAAAATTTTTTTTATTACTCTGGCAAGTTTTTCCTTTTTTTTATTCAACCATTATTTTTGCTCTTCATCTACGTCAGTGGTTCTCAACCTTCCTATTGCTGCAAACTTTTAATACAATTCCTCATGTTGCGGTGACCCCCAACCATAAAATTATTTTCATTGCTACTTCATAACTGTAATTTTGCTACTCTTATGAATTGTAATGTAAATATCTGACATGCAGGAGACCCCCAAAGGGGTTGTGACCCACAGGTTGAGAACTGCTGCTCTACATTGTTGAGCCTATAATAACAGCTATTTAAAAGTGCTTGTATTCTAATTCTAACATGCATGTAATCTCAGGATATGTGTCTACTGATGGTTACTGAGGCCTTTTCTTGGGTCAAATTATTTTATATTAAATAGTGGAAAGTGTAAAATAATAATTTTTGTAGATAGGGTCTGGAATACTTTCAAACAATATTTAATTGAAAGATAACTAAAACAACTTTGTATATGCTGTGGTCATATTTCTTGTATTGTTTATGCAATAGGCATGATACCTTTCTCAAGATTTTTAGAATATTTTTGAATCAGATAAAATTATACAAAGTTTATTTTGAGGGTAAAGAAACTGCTTTAGGGTGCTTCAATAATATTAAAATTGATGAATGTAATATCTCTTAATTTCTTTATCTCTATAGCTCACATTTCTCAAGGACACCTTAATGAACCATATTCATCAGAAGTAGTAACGTTATATATTTTTAAAAAGTAGTTATTTTTAAATATAACTTTACTTATTGTTGTATATAAGCTATATCAAATCATAAGTAATTATGTGATTCTAGCAAACCAATAATTTACTTTTTGCTTTCACTTTTTTTATTAACAGAAATAACTTCATTTTCAGTAAATTCTATATGGTTAGTGAAAATATCTCAGCCGATTTTTTGTGTCTATGTTGATTCTATCCACAGAAAGAATCTTGCATGAAGCTGAAATCATTGTATCAATTTGCTAAAAAGCAATCTTAATCACTTTCCAAGCCTTGGTTTCTATTGCATTTTCATGAATGTATATTAACTTACTGTTGTGTGCCAAGGTACATATTTGGGGATTAGCTTTATCAAATTTAAATGTTGTGATATCCCAGTAAGCATAAAACCTAGTCGCTTGGGTGCAGCTGTTCCCATAATTGATTTCTATATTCATGGGGACTCTGCAGCACGAAGTGCATGAGCAGTTATCATTAAGGCAGTTTCACAGGCCCCTGAATGTGGTGTTCCAACGATCCGCAAACTCTGTAAAAGAGAATATGAATAAAGACTTAGCAGTTGCTTTGAATATCATGAATAGCTGTTGTTCCTTTTCTTTATGAACCATAAAAATAAATCACTGTATATTTGTCTTAGAGCATTCAGTACTGTTTCCAAATTATGTATTTTATCATGTGGAAGAAATATGAGTTAAAGATTAAAAAGTTTCACATAGCCTGAGAAACCTCTCATGTACTTGAATAAACATGATAGCTTAGCAAACCTCAATATTAAATGTATTTATAATATGTTTTTCTCAATGCAGATTTTGTCTTTGTATTAAAGTAATTAAACGCACTTGGATGAGTCCTGGGATAAGGCAATTTTTAATATTTTTTTAAAAAAATACCAGATTGTTATCCACTCATGTATTTGTTATCAAATACATGAGTGGATAATTGCTTATAAGTTTTTCTCATAGAAATCCGTAAATAAAAAAGCAATTTATTAGCATTTCTTAAAAATCTCAAAATTCATAGTAACATTTCAATATGTTTTTCACTGATAAAAGTTTCTATTTGTCCTTATAAATTTTCTAAGTTAAGTGATTGACAAACTTAAAAAGTTTTCTTTAGCAGACTTTAAGGCATTTGCTAGATTAATACACATTAATTTAGATTACCAATTTGTTAATCTCAAATTATGTGTGTATGTGTGAAGAATTTAATGTTCCTACATTTGTATAAAATATGATTTTAAAAATACATGTCTAGTCTCATTTCCCTGAAACAGAAAAATAAGTGTTTTAAAAAATCTTCATTTGAATTCATATAGAAGATGAAATCCTAGAATTAGCACTGCCTAAAATAATGGAGTAAATCTATTCAGCCTCTGTTGTTGTTTGGAGTCAGAATTTTTTTAATAATAAAATATTCAATATGGAATATCTACTCCAGAGAATTTTAAGCAGAATTTTAGTTCCTACTGTTTTCACAGCATCTACCCTGTTGTTGGAACTCTACATCTGTCTCAGCAAGTGGCCTTAAGGAGGTATTCATAGCTTATCTTTATTCAAAAATTTCTACTTATTTTTCTATTCATAGTGATTGTTCCCAGTGTAGAAGTATGATTTAGCCTTATTCAGTAAGACTCCTTTCTATGCAATTCAAAACAGACATTAAGGCAGAGGCACACTGAGGGACTTGATTAGGTTGACAGATTTGTTTAGTCTAGCCTTCCTATGACAATCTTTCAAAGATGCTACAGGAAGACTATTGTCAGTATTTATTGGGAACCAAAGCAAGAGAAATTCTTCAGCAGATAGTAATGAAGGAATGCTATCATTTTGGTTTAATGATAGGCAGATTGGTGACTCACGTTTTCTGTACCACATATCTGTGCTATTTGGAGTTTTTGAAAAGCTACAACAAAGAACTATTCGATTTTAGAGCAAAGATAGGTTCTTTTCTTCAGACAATTATTCTCCTTTTGAGATATAGCCCTAAGCCTGCTAGTGACCCAGATAAAAACTAAACTCCTTAATTTGTGTCACCAATAGATTATGCAGTCTTAGCTCCCCCTCATTAACTGACCCATGAAGCCAAGAAGTGTAATATGTGCAGACCTGTCCATCATGATATAAAAGTTTAATGCAGGAGATTGTATTTAAGCAGATCTTGTTGGCATGAGCAAATGCTTTCGGCACTCATAGCACTCATTGTCCCTTCACTGGCATGTTTCCCCCAATCTTGCCTTGTTGGCCTCATGAGGATTTCCCTGTGTGCATTTGTCTGAGGAGTGCTGGCTCCATGTATGTGGACTTCAGTGACACTGTCCTATCAATCCTGTTGGGATGATAAGACTTTGAGTGGCATATCTGCATGTTCATAATTAAAAGATGGCCAGCAATGGAAGTACACATAAATCCATAGACCATCACCTAGTGGCTAGTCTACAGATCCAGAGTGTTACAAGCATAAGACTAAAGGAATGTAATAAGGGCACTGAAAGAGGCAGAAAGATGGGCCTTGTATCCTGGGAAATAGATGTATCAATGACCACCTGCATAAGATGTGCTCTGCGAAGGAAGCTCTTAACAATAAGACATGCAATATGACTCAAGCTCTTAGCAGTCTTTGCCTTCAACACCTCAGTGTTACTCAATAGGGTCATTAACAAAGTGGTAATAGTAGTAAGACTATAATATAAATAATACATGGACTAGTATTATGGGCCTGTGCACATCAAGATTTATCTACTACCATTGAGTACCCAAATCTTGAAAAGCAGAGACTAAAGCTAATCTTCTTATGGCACAATTTATCACGGCCTAGAAACAGGCTGATTTCATTGCGAGGCAATGATTCTTGGTATTTCTACATGCTTTAAGGTAACTTTTCTCCAAGAAAATCTTTTCAAAGATACCTCCATTGCAAAGAGATGTAGAGAAGCTAAAAATATCATCTTCCAATGGGTCATAGGCATATATATTTCCTCACCTATAAAATAATGTCTCCTTCTAGGACAAAGAATGAACTGGTTTGCTATCAGGCCTCCTAGGACTGGGTTCAGAGTGGTCCAAGTCAATGCTCTTTAGTTTGGACACAGCCTTCTTTGCCCGCAGCATTCACCTGGGCTTTTTCTGACCCACACCAATGGACAAGGGGAATTAATGCAGACATAGAGTTCCCTCTTCCTCCTGCATCATAAGCAATAAACTATCTAAATGTATTTAGACTCACTGACTATTTTTTAAATAAATTTGAAATTAATTCAAATAAATTATTTTTTAAAAAGGCAAAAAAGAAGAAAGCCAACTTAGGCTCTCTGCTGCTTGGGGACCATTTGACTTCTCACTAAAGGATTTCTTCTCACCAGAATACATCATTTGCACCACTCACCATTCTGCCAGCATGACCTCTGAACTGACTGAATCCATTATTTGACATCACAGTTTTCAGTGATACTGCTTCTGTAAAGATAGAGCAAATGAAGTGAGGAACTAGACTCCTGAACAAAAATGGCCCATGCATTTAAACAAGTTGACCAGTTAGATTTCTGGAATTAACTGCTGAAGATTCAGAAACCGGGTGACAACAGTTAAGAAAGCAAATTCTCTATACCATATAAACTCTGAACCAGGAAGTAATATGTGGTACACGTTTTTTCCCATAGTCCAAATATGCAGAACTAGGAAACAAGGATTGAAGGAATTGGAGTTTGTCCTTATTTCTTGAAATCTTTCTTCTGATTTTGTTATTAACTCCTTGAAAGTTAGAGCTTTGTTGAAATCAAGACAAGGAATGAAGATATTTTGAGGGTGACAATTAGATTTTAATACTGTATTTTATTTTTTAGATAAAATACAATAAGCAATGGCATATAAGCAGGCTAATCAAGGCTATCCACAACTGTCTCTATCTTTAGTTGCATGAGGAAATCTGATGAGTGGAATGCGCCATTAGCTTCTGCCAAATAAAAAAAAAATTCCTCTGCTTTGACCAGGGTTCTCTGTTAGTGCTTTCCATAACTGATATTAGAAGTTCTTTCTATTCTAATTCCCTTAGGACTCTGCAAGTAAACCTGTTTACCAGTGACTTATTTATTATTAAAGACTATTTGAAGGAAGTTTGGATATTAATTTTATTGGTCTAACTGCCGGCATTATTTATGGCTTTATCGGGAGGAAAGTGTAATATAAGAATTTGCATAAAATGTATTTTGAGGTTGTTCCCAGAAAACAATAGGGGAGAGGAGAAGAAATGAGATAGGGAAGGACGGGAAGCCAATACAGGGTGCCTAATTAACTAAGTTAGCATAGTGAGCAACTGATGATAAATCTTGCTTCAAATCTACGGGACTCCATTTAAGAACACAGTTCAGAGTTATGTTACCTGGAGTCTGGGGATCTGGGACTCATTCACATCAACTCCTGTCCGTTACTGGTTAGAAGCATGTTAATTCATTGACTGACCCATATGGTGTGGACATAGCAGGTTTCAGAGGGGAGAGAACACCTTCAGGGAGAAACGCATAGAGAATAGCAGTTGGACATTACTCTGGTCTGGACAAAAAGCTTTAAATACAAATAGTATATGCACAGGACACAATATCATCTTTCACACATTGGGGGGGGGCTTAGTAAGAAAAAATTTATTGCAACTAGAAAATATATTTTGCTTAATGATTCTAAATCAGGACAAAAATAGCTCTTGTGTTTTGTTACATCAAATTTGTTTACTACCACCCATGTCTTTTACGGTGAGATAGGACAAAAATGAATACTCACTCTAAATGTTCACATATGAAGGTTGTAACCTTATGTAAAGAACAAAGTCAAAGAGGTAATCATAAGGGAAAGATCTATGCATGTTTAGGTGTTATAATGATTTCAGTTAACTAATACCATGAATTTTCACATTTAAAAATTAAATACTACTAAGCATTTAATATCTTACCTAAAAACAAAAGCTGGCAAATTAATTGAGTAAATGGATTTCTTTTCATATATGTTTTAAGAATTATTCCTTGAGGATGTTCATTCATAATATAGAAAATATTTTATTACATTATAAACATATTTAGATTTTAATATCTCACGTATTATAGAATATAAGATACAACCAGTTCTCCAGTGTCCTATAAATACATAATGTCACTTACCAATGCCTTAAATGTAGTATAAATTTTTCGCTAGCCTAAATTTATTTTACTTTATTTATTTTTATTTAAGTAAGCCATAGAATCTGAAATATAATAAAATTTTTAGAAAAAGTTAAAGAGGAAAAATTGCTTCCTAAGGGTGTATCGTATATCCATTATTAATGCAATGAAGAAATATAACAATAGTATTATCCATGGAGTGAATGCCTTTTAAAACAAATACATTTCGTTAACATGAATAATCTTAAAATGATTGGGAATGTTCTAGCTATTAAGTATATCTATAAAATTTCAGTTTTACTGAATTTTGTCTTTAATAATCAATGTATTTGTGATAAAATAGACACTAATATTATATAGAGTGATTATGTACTAATGTTCCTTTTAAATAAAACAGGTTTTATTGCTATTTTAAAAATTTAACTAAAATAAAATTTAATATTAATCATGCTTTTTTACAAAATATACCTGTTACTTAAATAATTTACACTAGCTCTTTTATTATAAGACATGTAGATTTAAACTCTAGAAGTCAGTAACTATAACTTTTTATAATGAATACTTTACTGAGTGGAATTGAAAAACAGGAACTGGCTTTATGAATTTATAATTGAAATTAAATAATTATTTTGAAAATTGAAGCATTTAGAAGAAATTTGGATATTAGGTAACTTACTTAAAATTCAACTTTCTAAAATCTCAACTTGAACGAGATGTGTATGTGTACATATATATGCTTTTTTTGTTAATTCCATCATTAACATCGCTTTGAATGTAAAAGATAGTTAAAAAATTATGATGGATATTCAATAAAATAATTTTATCAATCGAAAAATAAAGCTAAAATGCTACTTTTTAAAAAATGTGTATATATCAAAATCAAAAATATAGATTTAATTTTAGATCTAAATGAAATATTTTTATGTGTCCAACTTCCTTTCTTCAGTTTTATTGAGGGACAATTGAAAAATAAAAATTGTATATTTTATAGGGTACACATGATGCTTGGTGTATATATATATGTGTGTATATATTTATATAATGAAGTCATTGCCACAATTAAGCTGATTAACATATCCATCACCTCACTTAGTTCTTTTTTGTACGATTAGATAATTAAGATCTAATCTGTTAGCGGTTTTCAAGTGAACAAAATTATTACCTATACAATGAAATACTCTACAATGTATGTCTAAAACTCGTTCATCCTATCTAATTGAAACTTGTAACTTTGAAAACTACTACCCTCCACCCCCAAATCCCTAGCCATCATCCTATTTTTCTCTGCCTCTACAGATTTGACATTTTTTTAGGTTCCACATATAAGTGACAAATGCAGTATTTGCATATCTGTGCCTGGCTTACTTATCATGACTAGCATAGTGTCCTCCCCTGTTATTATTATTTTTACAAGAGACAGAATTTGCTTCTTTATGTCTGCATAATATTCTGTGTACTGTAAATACATGTTGTATATATGTTTATGTACACATATAGCTATATAATAAATGGGGTGTGTGTGTCACACATCTTTTATAATACAATTATTTATCCAATAATTCATCGGTGGACACTCAGGCTGACTTCAAATCTAGACTGTTGTGAATAACACAGTAACAAAAATGAGAGTGTAGACATGTCTTTAGCATCCTGATATCAATTCCTTTGGATGTATACCCAAAAGTTAAATTACTGAATCATATAGCAGCGCTATTTGTAGTTTTCTGAGGATCCTACTTACTATTTTTCATAACGGCTGTATTAATTTATGTCTCCAATAAGAGTGTACATGAGCTCCCATTTCTCTTCTTCCTTACCAATACTTAGCTGTTGTCTCTTTTTATTATTTTCAAAATATTAAAGTATAAATGTTTTTCTTAAGTGGATACCTTTTATAATGCTTACGTGGGGCTTTAAGAGTGCTCATTACCCAAATAGTGTTCATTCTACCCTATAGAAGCTTGTTCACCACCCCTTCCTTAGTCTCTCCCCACTTCTCAATTTCCAATGACCATTACAAGTCTTTGTGCCTATGTATGCCCATGAAATAGTTCCCAATTATTACAGAATACAGGTGATGTTTGCTTTTTCATTCCTGGGATACTTCACTTAGGTTAATGGTGCCGGTCCCATCCAAGTTGTTACCAAAAAAACACCCATTATTTCATCCCTTTTATGGCTGAGTAAAGGGGTGTGTGTGTGTGTGTGTGTGTGTTATCAATCCATTCGTGAACTGAGAAACACTAACCTTGATTCATCTTTGCAATTGTGAATTACAATTGTGATAAACAATTGAATGATAAACATTTGAGTGCCATTGTCAGTGTCTTTTTGATATAATGACTTTTTTCCCTTTGGGTAGATACCCAGTAGTGGGATTGCTGGGTTGAGTGGTAGGTCCTCATATATTTCTTTGTGGAATCTACACACCGTTCTCCATAGAGATTGTACTAATTTACAGTCTCACCAACAGTGCGTGTGTTTTCTTTTCCTTCTGCATTCACACCAGCATCTTTTGTTTATTGACTTTCTCATCATGGCCATTCTGACAGGGGTAAGATGGTATCTCAGTGCAGTTTCAATTTGCATTTCCCTCATAATTAGCAATATTGAAGATTTTTTCATATGTTTGCTGTCCATTCCACTATCTCCTTTTGAAAAAGTTCTATCATTCTATTCATATAAAAAGTTCTATTCTATTTTTCTCTCTTATTAATGTGTTTTTTCTTGGTGATTTGTTTGAGTTCTTTGTGAGATATGCCGTTTATGAATATTGTCTCCCATTCTGTAGGCTGTCTATTTCCTCTGCTATTACCTTCACTGTAAAAAAGCTTTTTATTTGAACAAGTATCATTTATTTTTCTTGTTGCTATAATTGTTTTTGGGGGGTCCTAGTCATAAATTAGTTGATGAGGCCAGTGAAAATCACTTTTCCAATCATTTTCCTTTGCAACAAATATATTTTGGCTGTTATCTGCTACAATTTTTTATCATTAATGCATTCCATAATTGCCTCAAGATTACTGCTCCTGAGCAATAACAGTAAATCCCATAAATTAATGATTGTGTCTTTTTTACAGTAAAGTACACTTAATTTGAAAAATGGCACTGTAAGTGATTTTCATAGGCATTAATTAATTAAAAATATTTTTATTAAACCAGGCATATATATATATTAAAGGAGGGAATATTAACATTAAATTATATATGATGCATTAAAATATTATATTACCTATATTGGTAGTGATAGCTTAAGTAAATTTGTTTTTAAAAGTTTATTTAATTATTAGTGTATTGATTATAAACTTTAGATGTTTTATCCTATAATTTGGAAAAAAAATGCAATCTTCTAAAGATTTGTAATCCTTATGTAACTGAAATAATTATAGAAATTCTAATACTTCAGATTCAAATTCCACGTTTACTAGCATTATCTGAAAAAATTGCCTAAATCTCAAGTTCTTGTAAGCACTGTGAGCATATTTATGTTTTCTTTCTCTCCTGTTGCCAGTTGTATTCGTCTGACTCACACCAAAGGACAAGTGCGTGGGGCTGCTGCTTCTCATGGGCTCCCTGTCTTCTGCTTCAGGCATGATTCTTCCCCTAAATTACATTGAAAAGATGAGAAAGTAGAGAAAGCTCTATTAGTACTGAAACCGCATAAAGGAGAAATTCCTGTTTTAGTTAGTTATAGAAATATTTGCATCAAATAAAGCAGTTGAAAGAAGAGGAAGAGAAAGATCCAGTGGTTAGTGATTTATAAGAAACTATGGAAAAGCCAAATAAGAGAACAAGAAATGTAACAGAATATGTTAGAACCCAATGACTGCTAGATTTGATTGTCTTTGAATAGAGAGCATGGGCAGCTATGGGTGTCTATTTTTTCGTGGAATAGCATTACTCTTTAAAAAAAGCTTCAAACCAAAATCCTTTTAGCCACATGAAACAAGATAGATTCTGTGTTGCCTCTAAGCTAAGTTAATGTTATTCATATTAATAAAATTGTTTGACCAGTAAATGGAGCCCCATTGGAATGTTTGGCTGGTGACCTCCAGCAAAAATGTTAGGTTATTCTAAAGTTTTTCACTAAGGAATATCAGACATATATATATTTTTTTGTAGAGACAGAGTCTCACTTTATCGCCTTCAGTAGAGTGCTGTGGAATCACAGCTCACAGCAACCTCCAGCTCTTGGGCTTATGCGATTCTCTTGCCTCAGCCTCCAGAGTAGCTGGGACTACAGGTGCCAGCCACAACGCCCGGCTATTTTTTGAAACAGTTTGGCCGAGGCTGGGTTTGAACCCGCCACCCTTGATATATGGGGCTGGTGCCCTACTCACTGAGCCACACTCACCGCCTGGAATATCAGACATATTAAAAAAAAGAAAAAAAAAAACTTCAACATTCCAGTCACTGGATTACCTTTCAGTCATTTTGTACAATGTATTAATACCAAACTTAAAGTCATTGTAAGCAAAATTAAAATATTATAAAGAGAAAGCTTAGTTTATAAAACATTAAGGAATAGAAGAGATGAGGCTGAACTAGAAAAAAGAGAGATTATAAAGCCGCTAATCCTAGTACTTTGGGAGCCCAAAGCAGGTGAATTGCTTGAGTTCATGAGAATGAGAGCAGACTGAGCAGGATTGAAACCCTGACCCCATTAAAACTAAAAAAATAGAAAAATTAATTGGGCATGGTGGTGCAGGCTTACAGTGCTAGCTACCTGGAAGGCTGAGGCAAGAGGATTGCTTGAGCCCAGGACTTTGAGTTAGCTATGAGCTATGATGCCACTTGCACTCTAGCCTGGGACAACAGAGTGAGGCTCTGTCTAGAAAAAAAAAAAGAGTTTCAGGAAGTAAAATAATAGAAGATCCATTATTTTAGGGTCCAGGATATGTCTCTGAATGTAGACAGAGGAACTCCGGCAGGGTGAAAGTGACTAAATTTTACACATTCTGAAAGGAACAAGAAATGCTGGTCAGAAATCTGATGCCTATCTTTTCATGACAGTAACCATAAAAAATATGAATCATTATTGTCTTTCAGGCTCTTATCTTTAGAAGTTTCCCTGGTTATATGACTATAAATGTCTAATATTAGTGTCTATTCTAGAATTAAAATGCCAAAAGAATGGATTCCCAGACTACTTTGCAGGACTAGTAAAGATCTGTGTACCTTGCTTTGCCCAATCACACAGATTCCTGACATAATTGGGATAAAGTGCCAACCTCCCTGAATCCTTGGCCATACTCTGTACCATCTTTCCCGCATCTATGAATAATAGTTCATGATCTTATCAAAGGCCTAACCTACTTTTATTGCAATAGGTCACATTTCTTACTGCCAATACTAGGATATTGTTATAGAAATGCAAACTTTGGTCCTTGTACTACAATTTTTAACTCTTGATCAGATTATTACCACATAAAAAGGAAAGGGTTTAATTCCATTTCACCCTAGAGCTCACATCTTGGCTCCCTTATGCTCCTTAAAGGAAATTATTGATTAATTTTTCTGCACAATGAATTCTGTCCTCCAATTTCTTATATAATTCTTTCTACTGACACCACTCTCATCAATATCAACAATGTCTAAGATTTTGCTAAGCCCAAACACCTTGCAATGTTAGTTTTCTTTGTACTATCTGTAGCATTTTAAAGGGCCAGTGATTTTCTTTTCCTTTAAACATAATGTCTGAAATAGATGGGATTGTATTTGAGGATTTACTGACTTGACTTACATTTACCATGATCCTTTTGATTGTAATGTGGAGAATGCTGAAATGGAGACATCTTTTTCTTCTAGTTTTCCTCCCATAGTAGCAGCATCCTTTTTGAATCTCTTTACTGTGACCTCATCTTTCCCTAAATCTTTCCTCACGCTTCAGCTTAGGACTCAACCTTTAGATCCCATCTATTTTTACAATCACTTAGGCAATTATCTCATTTACTACCAAGACTGTAACATCTATTTACATCCTGCTGTTTCCCAAACGCTACTCAGGCCTGAATCTCCGCAGGTGATTATAGAAATTTATATAAAAAGTTTTCTTAAGCCTCTTTACTTGGATGTCTAATAGACAACAAGATGCCAGGGCATTTGTAAAGAACATTAAAATTAATTCTTTCCTCTCATATTTGAAATACTATGTGAGAATTCAGCATTAGTTGAAGTCACATTATCCAAAACTTTAATAAGTAATATTTATTAAATGTTTGATTCAATATAATACATACTACTTAAAAATCAGAGCATGCATTTTGAAAATCAAAGCCAAAAATCAACAACACAAAAAATGTTTACAAATATAATTTAATAGAAATTCTATTTCTGAAAAAGTGGCTAATAAAAATTATGATATTTATGTATATTTAAATTGGTATATATATGTTCATGCTTATCTGTATTTATCATATGCTAATGGTTATATAAACTGTTGTCTTTAAATGAGATACAATGAACTTTACTACAAATAATATTTAATTTAATGAATATAGTTAAGTAATATTCCTTTGAAGTACATTTAGGTTATATCTAGTTTATTGATAACCATTTATCCATTTGAATTAGTTTATCAGCAAAGTAATTTTAATTTTTATAAATGCCTTGATTTTTTTATCGAGATGTTTAATCATTTCATGTCAAATAGGCGCACACATAACATTGTTGCATATCCTGAGCCATAATGAATTCCTCAGTATTACCTGTTACATTATATTTTGGCTTTGTTTTACCTGAAGCTCTTTTAGAACAGAGGCTTGATGTAGGCAGAAGGATATATTTTCATATTCATCATCATACCCTAGTGACTAACACTTTATGGGACACAGAGTAAGTTATTAATTAATCTTTCCTTAAGCATGATCCATACGTATTATTTTAATGTAAAAATAAAAAAGTAAAATATTGAAGTGGAAAATGAGCTTGAAATATAGTTGATTAATGTAAACTCTGAAGCCTCCATTTTAATAAGTGTGGCTTCATAATATTTGTGTTAGTGGGCAAAGTATTGTTGCTGCCTTGCATAACTTTCGTCATCTGTAATATAAAGCTAATAATAGTGTCGATTTTAAGCTATTTTGGTGAGCAAAATTAGTGAATAAATAATAATCTTAGAACAGTCTCTAGCAGCTCAGTGCCTGTGGCTCAACAGGCTAAGGTGCCAGCCACGTACACCTGAGCTGGTGGGTTCGAATCCAGCCCGGCCGCCAAACAACAATGACGACTGCAATCAAAAAATGGCTAGGCGTTGTGGTGGGTGCTTGTAGTCCCAGCTACTTGGGAAGTGGAGGCAGGAGACTCACTTGAGCCCAGGAATTGGAGGTTGCTGTGAGCTGTGATGCCACAGCACTCTACCCAGGGTGACAGCTTGAGGCTCTGTCTCAAAAAATAAAATAAAAAAAAAGAACAGTCTCTAGTACATTTGTTCTTGCATAAAAAAGTTGTAGAAGAAGCCCAAATGCCCATCAACCCACGAATGGATTAATAAATTGTGGTACATGTATACCATGGAATACTATGCAGCCTTAAAGAAAGATGGAGACTTTGTCTCTTTTGTGTTTACATGGATGGAGCTGGAACATATTCTTCTTAGCAAAGTATCTCAAGAATGGAAGAAAAAGTATCCAATGTACTCAGCCCTAATATGAAGCTAATTTATAGCTTTCATATGAAGGCTAAAACCCAATTAGAAAAGATTTTTAATAATTCTGAAAATCCTTTGAATCGAAAGGGAGGTTTTTTTCCTTTTAAAGTGTAAGATGGTGATATAGGGATGGTGGCTAATGTGTTGTCTCTGCCAGGGTGACCTCTACTGGCCAGTGTCTGGGATGGGACTCTTTGGCGGTAGGATAAGGGTGGGGTATCCCGAAAAGACTTGGGTGACTCTGTAGTATGTTGATTTTCTAGATATTCCATGGAAGCCACTTCAGGAGAAGTTATCTCTGGGTATTTTTGTAAATGGGATGGGGTTTCCAGGACACTGCAGAATCAATGCTTTGTACAAAGACATTGCTGAGCATGACTAGACCTTTTTCTTTCACCACTTCTCATTCTTTATTTCTTATTATATCTCTCACTCTCTGAATGCTGAAGTGTTTTCAGAATCTTACAGTGCCACAAGTTATCACTATGGTAATTAATTGTCATTGAGCTGGAGGTGGAGATATTTGTTAATGGATGGCTTTTGTTGATAAAATGCCAGATACCAGGTAATTAATTATAACAACACATTTTGGGGAAAAACAAGTCCATCAGAGGAAGGTTAATGATCAATTTGCCATCTGGTCTAGATTAGGGCAGTGTCTGGGTGAGTGTTGAGTCATTGTAAGTTCCCTGAAGTGTCTTGATACAGAATAGGTATATGCAACGTCTACTATGAAAATTGTGAATAAGATTTTGGAGTTCAGTGTTTGCTGTTTCTAGTTTGGTTGGGCTGAATCTTGAGGGGTTTTGGAATTTCAGTAACTTGAACACATGGGGAAAGAAGGAAGCTTTATAACTAGGCAGGACAGGTAACGGACAGTGATCCCTACTGCCAGAAGTGGAGGATGCCATGTCAAGGAGCATGGTGAACTTGAAAGTTGCAGGAACAGGATGTCAGTTGTCGGAAGCATCATGTGACTGGGTGGTCAGTTCATTCCCAGCAGGAGTCCAGCTTTTGACCATGGGACAGAGTGAGGAGAGGACCCCACCCCACCCGTTTTTGTACGAGGGGTGTGCAGGTGCTAGACAGGATGAAAGGAAAGATTGACAGCTTCGTTTCAGTATGAGTCTCAACTCCCAGCTAGGAACTTGTGTAAAGGTTCAGAACACAGAATGAAGAGCCAAGAATTGTTACTCCTATGTTGTAACCTACTATTTGTGCAGAGTGCCAAGTGCCAGGCACGTTTTCACATTTAACCTCCTCTGCAATTCTGTGAAATCGGTGTTTTCATGCCTGGTCTCCATATCCGAAGACTGAGAAGGCTCAGAGAAGTTAAACAAACAATTTGATGCCATCTATCTAGCAAGTTCCAGAGTCATATTTTATAGTTAGAAATATCCGTATGCAGAGATTTTCCACACGAAGACAATGAGTCAATGTAATGAGGGGAGTTGGAAGGTTGCCAGAGGATTCCTAGGACACTGGACAGGCTTTAGACACATGAAGAGAGCTAAGCTTGCAGGCTCGGGACTGAGGAAAACAATCTTCCTTAAACATTAATCCAAGAAGGTGAAAGCATGTGTACCTGCTGAGGATGCTGACCTATCATGCTTAGCTGGTGTCAGTGGTCTCGGCCCCCAGACTCTCAATTATATATTGAGTAAAATCAAGTGAGAACCTCCTGCGAGTGCTCTGAGTTCCTGGCTCACAGCGGGCATTCCATCCATTGCTCATGAATGGTTAAATCAGCAGTTCTCAACCTGTGGGTCACCACCCACAGGAACTGTATTAAAGGGCCGCAGCATTAGGAAGGTTGAGAACCACTGGCTTAAATAAATGATTGTGTTCTTTTCTAACATAGCAGAAAGCAGTAATATTCTTGTTCAAGGTATACTTTAAACAGGAGACGAAGTCTGGCAATCTGCCCCTGGGCCATTAATCCTATCACGGCTACCCTTCAGAGAGTTCTTAGGTAAAGATATTTGACAATTTCACTTTCTGCACAAAGTATTGAATCAGAGAAATCCCAAATAGCTACTTTTTTTCCTCTGGTGGTATGAAGGTATCATTCAAAATACTTTTATGGGCAATGGATAAGGAAGATGTATACAATAAAATTATAATTACTAAAATTAAAAACAAATTTTGAGTAACTAGTTCTGCTGTTGTATGGAGTATTATATAAGTGTTTTTTTGGGTCTAGTTCAAATCCCTTGAACAACTCTATTAACCAACTCAACCTAAAAGACATCTATAAGATACTCCACACAAAAACATAGGAATACACACTCTTTTCAAGTGCCATAGGACATTCCCCAGGATAGACCATATGCTAGGGAATAAAAAATGTTTCAGTAAATTTAAAAGAATTGAAACTACAAGAAATATGTTATCAACCACATGGAATAAAATTAGAAATCAATAAAAGAAAATATTAGAAAATCACAAATGTGTGTGAAGGGTTCAAAAAATCACAAGAGAAATTAGGATATTACATGAGATATATGAAAATGAAAATATAACATCAAAAATTATAAAATACAGCTTAAATTATTCTTAAAGGGAAATTTATAACTATAATTGCTTATATTATATTCAAAAAGGATTAAATAGTATTGCTGTGAACAGCTGTAAGCTAACAAATCAGGAAAGTTAGAGGACATAAACATTTTTAGAAAGACACAACCACAAATAACCACTATTGACTAAAGGAGAAATAGAAAATGCAAATGGACATATAATAAGTAAAATAACAATTTAAAAACCTCCCTGAAGTCCAGACATAAATGGATTTGCTGGGGAGTTTCTATTACATATTTACTACATTTTAGTAATAATTCTCTACAAACTCTTCCTAAAGAAATGGAAGACATGGAATTTTTTCCCAACTCATTCTAGGAGCTGGCACACCTGATACCAAAATCATGCAAAAATATAAGAAGAAAAATTAAACGAACTAGAGGTGAACATCTTTTACAAATATAGACACAAAAATTCTCAATGAAATACTAACAAGCATTAGTAATAAAACGGGAAAATGTAATGGTACATGCTACAGCATGGTTGATTCTTCAAAAATATTTTGCTAAGTAAAATAACCAAGCACAAAAGGTGCTTATCATTTCATTTATATGCTATGCTTTTTCATTTCATTTATATGAATGTCCAAAAGGGACAAATCTATGGAGACAGAAAGTAGATTAGTTGTTGTCCAGGGATGACTGTGGGGTATGCAAGAAAAAAAAAAAAAAAACCTCAAACAACACAATAGCAAAAGAATAATAATAATTAAAAATGAGCAAAAGAACCTAAATAGACTTTTCTTAAAATAAGACATCAAATGGCCAAAGGGTCAACAGATATATGAAAAAATACTCAACATCATTAATCATCAGAGAAATGCAAATCAAAACTACAATGAGATACCACCTCATTCCAGTAGAAATACACTGTTCTCAGTAAGACAAAAGATATCAAGTGTTGGCAAGGATGTGGAGAACAAGAAGCCCTTGCATGCTGTTGGTGAGAAGGTAAATTAGTACATTAGAAAAAAATATAGAGAGAGAATGTACCATTAGAAAAAAAATGGAGATTCCTCAAAATACTAAAAGTAGAACTACCTTATGATTCACAATTCAACTACAGGTATTAGAAAATAGGAAAATATATCAGTATTTACAAGAGAAATCTGTTCTCTCTTGATTACTGTGTCGTTGTTCACAATAGCAATGATATGGAATCAACCTAAATGTCCATCAGTGAATGAATGGGTAAAGAAAACGTGGTCCACAGGATTTGACATTTAAATCTGTGACCTTGACTTAGAAAAAGTGGTACGTACCTCCTTGATGAACATCACTATGTTCAACTCTGAAGCACTCCCTGTGGGAACCAATGTCAGTGCCCAATCCACTCTGCAAAGCCATTCTGTCACTCTTTTTTCTGGAATGGCCTTCTGAGTTGTCATAGTATTATCCTTGATGTCCTAATTATCATCAAAATGTCTTTATTTCAATATTTATTTTATCTTCAGGTAAAGAAAAAAGTCCCTGGGGGCCAGATCAGATGAGTAGGGAGGGTATTCCAACACAGTTATTTGTTTACTGCCTTAAAAAATGTCTCACAGACAGTACCCTGGGAACAGTTTCTCTATCATGATGCCAGAGCCAGGAGTTCTTGGCCAAGATTTTCAGCTAACACTTTCCTAACCGTTCCTCTACTGATGTTTACGTGGTCTCCCATGCTTCTCAAAATCAGCAAATGATTTTGAAACACAATTTGATGGATTTTTGCAATTTTTCCATCAGCTTTGCTCATTATTGGCTGCCCTGACCTCTCTTTCCTTAATGCTTTCTCTCCCCTCAGAAAAATATTTAATCCATGTGTACACTGCCATTTTTTTCATGACATTATCCTCATAAACTTGGACCAATGTGTCCCCTGATTTCACTGCCATTATTGCCAACAGGAAATTTAATGTTTGTTTGTTGCTGCTCTAATTCTAGATCCAACATACTCGGGAAAATGCACAAAAACATGCATTAACAATAACAAACACCATTCAGGAAGACATGGCCACATGTCAACATGAACACAGCTGTGACACACTGATATGCCAAGTTTTTGAAATCTTACCAACTTGTTTGTACCATGCCAGCAATGTAATGACACTGTAAGAAGTTCATGAACTTAATTGCCAGACCTTCATATACACATATAAATGATGGAATACTATGCAGCCATAAAAAGAGAATAAAAATCCATCATTCATGGAAACAGGAATGAACCTGGAGGAAATTAAGTGACATTTAAGCCTGACACAAGTACTGCATAAAAGCACTCACATACGAAAGGAGTTGTCTCCACATAGAAGTGGAGAATAGAAGAGTGTTTAGCTGAGGCTAGGGAGGGCGTGAGAAAGGGAACGGGGAGAAGGTGACCAGTGTGTACAAAGGATTAGTTGGATAGGTGTTCTCATGCTCTATTGCACTGTACAGTGACTGTAGTTACAATAATATATTATATTCATAAGTATTTCAAAACAGCTGGAAGAGAGGAGTCTGAGTATTCTTGCCACAAAGAAATGATACATCTTTGAGATAATGAATTTCCTTATTACCCTGATTTGATCATTGCCCCTAGTTATTGAAATATTATATTGTGCTCCATAAATATGAGCAATTACAGTGTCAATTAAAAATAAAACTTATAAAAAAAGAGGAAGAAGCGTTATCAGCGATTTAAGGAATACGGTTATCAGAGAGATGTGGAGGCAAGTAGAAGCCGTCTGGGGGTCTTCTTAGAGCCATTAACCTTTGAACTGAATTTTGAAAGATAAATAGATGCACGTAAGGTGTGTGTGGGACGAAAGACGTAGCAGGCAGGTCAGGGCAATGAAGAGCAAGTTGACTTTATTGGCTTAGAGGGCACAGCTGGGAAAATGTTGGGATGTGAATCTTGATACAAAAGTGGTGGCTGGATGTTGAAGGGTTTTCTTGCTACTTTTGGACTTTTGCCTGTGTTTTTAAAAGTCTGCTTTTATGGAATTGCTTCTCACAGTATCTGCCATATGGATGAAGGTGGGTTTTGTTTTGTTTTGTTTGAAATTATTATTTGTTAACTCTGCCATAAACTGATACTTTTATAAAATGCAATAAAGATGAATTACTAGAAAAATGAAATTAAAAAAGCACAAGCTACTGACAATGCTCTTGGTGGCAAAATCAAATTGCTGTAAGATTTTCTAAATATTGACTTTCTATTTCTGTATTTTTCTCAAGTCAGACAAGTAATAAATAATTTGTGAACTGGCGCTGGTCAACAAACCATATTATAACTAACAGGGGTTTGAGAGGAACAGATACCTTGACAACCCAGTGATCAAACGTGTGTGGGAAGCACTGGTGTTTTATCAACCCAGACCTCCTCCAGGAGAAGTACAAACAACATTGTCACATTAAAGGCCATAAGAAACTTTGCAATGAAAAAGCCCAAACATCTAGTGTCATGTTTTTGGAAGTAGGGCCTTTGGAAGGTAATTATATAATTAGGTGGGCTCATGAGGCTGAGGAAGGGCTTTCATAATGAGATTAGTGTCTTTGTAAAAAGAGGCAGAGAGACCAAAGCTTTATCTCTCTGTACTATGTTGGGGCACAGCAAAAAAAAAAAAAAAGCTGTTTGCAAGCTAGGAAGAAAGCTCATGCTGGTGAATCAGCCAGCACTTTGATGTTACTTTCCAACATCTCAGACTGTGAGAAATAAATTTCTCTTGTTTAAGAGACTCAGTCTTTGGTATTTTGTATGCCACCTTGAGCTAAGATAAGCATGAGTTAGGTAGTGATATGTGCCAATTAGACGAGGAAGGGTTTGCTATTAAAGAAGTTCATCCTTAAAAGATAACATTCTGGTTAAAACTAAAGATGGGGCAAACCATACAGATGTGGGATGGTGGAGAAGGAAATGGAGGGAATAACTAGGTAGAAAGGATGATATTTGCAAATGCCCTGGGGCAGGAGAATGCTTGCAACCTGGAAAATAAGTAGAACAGAAAGAAAAATAGGAACCTCTGAGGGGTGAGAGGAAGCCAGATCATGCCAGGCCTTTAAAGGTCTTTGTAAGAGTGTGTTTTTTTCTCTGGGTGAGATTGGAAGCCTTGAGAGGTTTGGATCAAAGGAATGATATCCAACTTGTGTTTGCAAAGAATTGGTCTTGGACCTGTGTAGGGAAGAGACTAAAAGGGACGAGGCTATAGGCAGAGGGACCAAGTGGAAAGTCATTGCAATAGACTTAAGCTTGAGCTGATCAAGGTGAAAGGCAGAAGGGCCTAGTATAGGATGTGGGAGTGCCTGGGCTATAGTAATGTGTTCTGATGCCTGGGCAACACTGACTTAATGTGACACCTGTCAGCACAGCCGCGTGATTTGACTACACTAGTCCTGTGTCCTGTGAAATCTCTTTCCAACCATCCAAAACACTTTGTGATGTACTCACTGCTCTAAGTCAAAGGTGGAAGTTTTTAGGCAAAACATTGACAGGGTCAAATATTCTTTATGTGGCTATTACTCTGACACCAGCGTATAGGTTGGATTCAAAGGGATAAAGATGGACAGCAGGAACTTAGGTAATAGGCTACTGAGATGGTCAGGCAGGAATTGTGGGCATGATTAGAGATGGTTTTATTTTTGTGTGTTTTTGTATGTGGTTCAGAGAATGTCATGTTTGCAAAGGTGTCCTGATTCCCCATGCAGCAATGAAGGGCTACATTCCTAGCTGTCCTTTACCTCACGTGACCGTGGCATTTGCTTTTGATATTCACCTTATTCTGGGACTGCCATATGCCAACTCTGTTTACCTTAGCTTCTTCCATCTGCCTGTGCTCTCTAGAAGACACTGGTCTACAGGAAAGAGG
The DNA here is from genome assembly GCA_963573935.1 of Arctocebus calabarensis. Classification (NCBI taxonomy): domain Eukaryota; kingdom Metazoa; phylum Chordata; class Mammalia; order Primates; family Lorisidae; genus Arctocebus; species Arctocebus calabarensis. The sequence continues at coordinate 8,458 of CAUYON010016527.1, read as the reverse complement.
GATGCTTGCCAGCTTGTATGATTTTTATTTGCATGAATGAACTCATCTTTCATTGCTTAAGCCGCTACTGTTTTCTGGTCCCATCACTCCTCAACACCAGAGCAGCTTCCTTATTAAGATGAAGTCACTTCTGATTATTTCACTTCTGATTATTTCTTTTTATGCATGGAAAAACTCTGATGATGAGGCATTAAGAGTGAAAGATGATCTATAAATATTGCTCACTGAGAATTGGGAGGTGGGAATTTGATTTTTCATTGAATTTGGAAAAAATTTGGACAGCACGGCTGGCATGCTAAAAGGCATTCAACCTGGCAGGAAGGTAAAGAGAAAGGGCCAGCAAATCACCAACGAGGAATTAAAAGAGATCATGGAATACAGCCCAGAGCCCTGTCAGGCTGCTAGGGGCGGTCCAGGAGAAGAGGCAGGAGGTGACAGATGATCATAAGCTGAGGCCTGATTTATTCAGGAGGAAATGAATATGGTAACAAATGAAGAAGCTAGACTGCGCCAAATAAATGAAAGATTTCTTTTATGAAGCAAATTTAGTAAAATGGAAGGCGAATAAGAAAGGAAAAGTTAGGTACAAAGGATTTTTTAATATAAATGATGGGGATATGTGCAAAGGCTACAAAATATCCGATTCAGAATTTCACTCGTCTGAAATGTTTCATCAGAGAAGATGTGAAAAAACTCAAGAGAGCCTGGAGCTCCGAGTGAGCTGGGAGGGAAAGAAGGGGTGAAATATCCCTTGGAGGGCTTAAACAATGCATCCTGAAATCTTTGGGAATCTGCAAGTTTGTGGATAGCATAAAGTCAGTTATTCATCCTGTAAGTGAATCAGATGCGACTTTGCAATGCAACAACTATTCCAGCCATGTGAGCAAAGTGGACTTCTCAGCAGTAATCAAAGCACCCCAAATCCTTGTAGAGCTGTGGAGGCTGGGTCAGCTAGCTGATCCCCAAAACAAGGGATGCACTTAGAAAACTCTTTTTCTCTTGGAAATTGATTCACACATGTCCTAAGGGCATGCGTTTTTAAAATATTTATGTATTTATTTTAATATGTTTTTGAAATTATGTAGCACATACACATTTGAAATTACATAGCACAAATCACATCTACGATTTCATGGATATTATTACTAGGGCAAGACTTTGTTTTAAAGCATGAGTGGATTCAAAGACTATAAAATAAGGAACTATATAAGGTATAGTAGAATAACATGATAAATATTGGATCACATTGTGTGATGTAATTGATTCGCAATTATGTGTATCAGTGTAGCAAGGAAAATTTCCCTCCATAGAGTGAGATAACAAACCCTCATTCAGAGACGATCTCTTAAACTTGTAGAAAATGTAAGCACTTCTTGCTCTGACTGCAAAGATACAATCTGGAAAACTGAAAAACACAAAGAATTTGGGGGCAGATGGATTTTAATTCAAATGCTGGCTCTGCCCCTTTTTTGCTGCATGGGTTTGGATAAACTCTAACAGTCTCATAATAGTGGGGGTTGGGTTTGGGGACAGTTTGTTTTGACATTTCCCTGCCCCCTCCCTCTCTGGTTTGCCCCCTCAGTGTGGCTGTGACTGTGTTTTTTTTCTTTTTGTTTGTTTGTTTGAGGTCAATATCATATAAAATGCTTTAAAAATGCTTTGCCTAGAGAAGACATAGAAGAAATTCCATCATCATTACTGCAGATATAAAAAAAAATAAAAAAACAGGGTCAGTTTTCTTCTTTCTGAATTAAGCAACAAATAATGAGACATTCAGAAGCCTAATGGAGAGCTCTGATAGGAAGAGGAAAAGATACAGACAGATTTGGGTTTAAGCTTCAGCATCAAAGATTTTCATTTACTGAATGTGCAACTTAGCCAGTTTCTTGATTCTCTCTGAGCCTAATAAGGAAAGTCCTGTTAGGAATACACAATTAGTGTCTGAGGAAATATCTAACTATACGCAAGCAGTGTTTATTAGACTATCACACATAAAACCATATAGAGAGACAGGACAGAGATCATGAAAAGGGAGGGAGGGAGGGGAAGGAAGGAATGGGTTTTGAAGATGGACAAGTGACTTGGGGTTAGAAATCTTGCTTTGATTCTTAGCCCGTAAAACTGCGAGCTTCAGTTTCTTTTTCTGTTAAATGGATGCAATGGCACCTACGTAGCAGGTTTCTCCAATAAAACTATCATTCTATCTTATATTATTGGTATTTGTAAGTCCGGAGTCCCAGCTGGAGTTGTTTTCTGTTACAGCCAAGCCAAGCCCTCTGCTGTGGTCTAGTGAGGTACAGTAGATTTTAATAAATGGTTGATTGCTGGAAACATTCAGAAAAGTAAAGCAAAGGGGAGGTGAGTTTACAAAGGAATCCGACACACTTTCTGAGAGATTGTAATAGACTCCGTTTGGGGTCACTGCCTGGATCCTGTCCTCTGTAGGAGTCCGGCAGAGGGCGGGACAGCCTGAGGATGGGGAGGGGAGAGAGTTGGCGGCACAAATTGTCCCTTTCTTGCAGCTATTTGAGCTGTCAGTACAGACACCTGACCCAAGTCAATCTGATAAAATTATTTCTTTCAGGAATCTGGAATTTGGAAAAGAGTAAGAACACTTGAATCTGACTCATTAAATGCTAGATAGAAACATCTTAGACGGGTTCAGGCAAAACTTACTAAATGCGGCTCAGTGCCTGTGGCTCAACGGGCTAAGGTGCCAGCCACGTACACCTGAGCTGGCAGGTTCGAATCCAGCCTGGGTCCGCCAAACAACAATGACGGCTGCAACCAAAAAATGGCCGGCATTGTGGCGGGCGCCTGTAGTCCCAGCTACTTGGGAGGCAGAGGCAAGAGACTCACTTGAGCTCAGGAATTGGAGGTTGCTGTGAGCTGTGATGCCACAGCACTCTATCCAGGGTGACATCTTGAGACTATTTATCAAAAAAAAAAAAAAAACAACTTACTAAATGCAGAATACAAATGTCTTCATACAATAACTAAGAAAATGACATGATGGCTATGTCAAACAGTTGGATGAAAATGTTTCAGATTGTATATGAAACCAGCACATCGTACCCCTTGATTGCACTAATGTACTCAGCTATGATTCAACAATAAAAAAAAATAAAAATAAACCAAACAAAAAAACTACTGCCAGGTGTTTTCCTACAACTGAGGGATTGCTCAGAATGTGGGATTCCAAGTGCTAGAACGAATACTGCCCCAGATAAACTGGGGACATTGGTCACCTTATGAGTGGCTTTGGTCACTGACTTACTCAAAAATTGATTATTCAACTCTTCATATTATGTTGTATACCCCCATATCCTATCAATAACCTATAATTTTTAAGATTAAACTACCCAGAATTACACTGAGAGAATTTTTTTAAATGGTGCTACACTGAGAAAATTCTATAAAAACAGGGCAAAGAAGAGAACCTCAACATAAAATAGGAGCTGTTAACTCAAGCTGCCTACTTGGGATGAAAGTCTTTATTGCCCTAATATTTGTACTAGAAAACTACTGCTTAGTTGAGCTTGCAAAATGGATGCCTTTTCCATTGCTTCTTAATATTGGGAGAATTATTTTAGTAAATTGAGAAGGATTATCTACTTACCCTGTTTGGAAAATTAACTCATTACCTCTGTTACAGAAAGGAATGAGGGTGTCTTATCATTAGAAGCATTTTACCCTGAAGTCATAATGATGTATCAGGAATTCGATCAGGCTGTGTCTCCAGTGAATTGCACTGTCAAATAATGTTAATAGAACCCACTGAAGCCTCCTTCACAGCCTTCTCCAGCTTTTGCATGCCTTTGAATCTCTTTGAGAGAGAGTTAAATGTTTCATCTCTGGGTCTCCTGCCCAGGTTTCTGATTGGTGAAGTCTGAGGCAGGGTCCCAAGATCTGCAGTTAATAAAGAACCTTAGAGGTTTGCTGCTCTTGGGTGAGCTGGTCCCACAACATTAATAGCTGCTAAGAGCTTGTGAGAAAAGTAAAATCTCAGCTCCCCACCCTTCTCTGGCCTCCGCTTTGCTGAATCAGAATGGGCTTCTGTAGCAAAATGATGGGGGAGGGACCGTACCCTAGGACATTCTGAGGCAGTGGTATAAGGACCACAGTGGGAAAATAGATCCTAGTATCTTTAGGGCGAACAGTAACAACAATAATATTTAACATGTTTGAGAGCTCATTATGTCCCAGGCATTATCCCAGCGCTGAACTCAATTAATCCTCCTAATAACCCATAGAGGTCATGGTTTTTGGATGAGGAAATGGAGACTCCAAAAGATGAAATTTCTCAAACTCACCTGCTGGTGAGTGACAGGAGCTTGCTTCAAAGGCAGACGGTCTGACTTTATAGTTTGGGCATTTCACCATCACATGCTACCACTTCCCTGCCAAGAGGCTTGCTGGCTGCAGAGAGATGGGCATCGCATTCAACTGGCAATTTAAGGAAGACATTCTTCACCGCCAGAAAATCAAACACTCTGAGACAGCATTTATTGTGTTGCTGTGTTGAATGTCATTTCTGCTTTCTGGGGCTTCTGTGTGGCTCAGTCCTCTCACCTGTGTATGACATGTAGATGACAATGCCTTCCCTCCTGCCACTGTGATAAGGCTCGAATGAGCTCCCTCAGCCAAAGGGCCAATGACAAAACTGGTGTGGAGGCGACGTGCAGGAAGTTTCGTGTTAGGAAAAGAGCCAGGGATATGAAAAAGCCTGGATGAAGCTCTGAGCTCTACTGATCATTCTTTGTCTGTCCGCAGAGATAGGACCACATTGTGCCTTAGTTTCCTTGCTGGTAAAATGAGGTTAATGAAATTCATCTTCTAGGATTGCTGTAAGAATTAAATGAGATTATTCCATAGGTCCCAAACCATCTGTCCTTTCCATACAAAGGGTTCAATAATGGAGACTTTACAGCCTTTGTATTAACCTGGATGGAAGTGGAACACATTATTCTTCGTAAAGCATCACAAGAATGGAGAAGCATGAATCCCATGTACTTCAATTTTGATATGAAGATAATTAATGACACAGTGGGGGTTGGGGAAGGGGAGAGTAGAGAGAGAAAGAATGAGGGAGGGGTGGGGAAAGGAAGAGCAGAGAGGGAAGGAGCGAGGGGGGTGGGGTCTTGGTGTGTGACACACCTTTTGGGGGCAAAACACGATTATAAGAGGGTCCTTAACTAACAAATGCTATCAGTGTAACCTGGTTTCTTGTATCCTCAATGAATCCCCAACAATAAAAAAAAGGTTCAATAAATAGTTATTACTTGTATTTTCCTCTCATAATCCTTCTTATCCTGATTTTTAACCATTAGGAGGAATCAGAGATGTTATAAATCTCATTCCCACTTCCCTCACCCTCAAGCCTGCACATTCTGTGAGGACCGGTGACTCACACATGACTATACAACACGTCTTTGCTTCCTAAACAAAAAGACTTTTCTTTGAATCAATAGTTCTAAAGTGACCAGCCACAAGGCAGTAGAAAATAATGTTAACAATGGCTAAACGCTGCCTAAACTATTCTCTACGAAAAATTATTTTCCTTCTTGAATAAACATATATCCAGAATGAAACAGGTTTGTTACTATCAATTAAAATAAGACAAAAAAATGTTTATTCCCCTCATTAAGGTGTACAGTCTCTTTATACTGGAAAATTTCATGGTTTTTAATGTTTTGATAGGCTTTGCACAAAGCATTTCTTTTCTTTCTTTTTTTTTTCTTTCCAAGATAGCAGAAAATTTGGGTTTCTTCCCATGCTTTGAATTCTCTGAAGAAATAGTTTTGCATGCAGGACAAATAATAGTACGGATAATGACAAAGATGATGATAATTATAGTGGCTGTCATCATGGTAGTAGTTCCGACAGTGGCAACTGATTTTATCATTTACTCAGTTTGTACTGGGGGCTGAGGTGCTTCATGTATATGGCAAAACCACCGCATGTGATAAGTCCATTCAGGAGACATCACCTGAGATCATGTGGTTGGTAAATCCGGAAGCCGGGATGAGCGCCCCTGCAATGTGATGACAGAGCCCCAGACGTCCACCACTGAGCAGTGCAAACAGTGGGCGACACTCCAGGATCCTCCCTTCTCAGCCTCTGAGCCCTTTCTCTCACTTCCATAGAGGCTGAGTCTTGAGGGTAAGGACTCCCAGTTGCATGCCAGAAAGTACCTGTGGGAACTAAAATGTGAAATTTGCAGCTGTGATATCATTTACTAGAATTCTTTTAATTTTTTTTTTAATTTCAAAACTTTGAAATTATCTGGCTTCTTTCCTTCATGCATGGATGATCACCATTCCTCAGACCTGGGTTTAAGTTGAAAGAGAAGCAAAGTTTCCCTGACATCCTCTGGAAAATTAAAGAAAAGAGAGACAGCGTGTTCATTTAAGCTGTCAAAATATTAAGCCCTTATTTCAGTTGGCAGTGTTTCTGTAAGGAATAATTACCTTTCCCGTAAAATGAGTAGGAATCTCCAACTATTTTCAATGTTCAGATTTCCTAAGAATTGTTCTTCTTCTGTTTCCTTTTCTGTCATTCCTCACTTAACTTTGGGTCTGAAAATGGACTTGAAGCCCATTTAATGCATTATTATCAGCAAAGATGTTTTCACAGAATTTTCTCCTTTTGTGACAATTACAGAGACCACTTTAAGTTTGGATCACTGTTACCACATCACTGATATTCCCTGAAGCTTGTAACTGTGCAATGACGCTTCATTAAGGAAGCTTTCAATTGTCATTATGGGCAAAAAAAAAAAAAAAAGAAAGAAAGAAAGAAAAGGAAAAAAAATCATTTTTGAGTTATTGACAAAAAGCAGTTACTACTAACCTCTCTAAAGCGTGTTACAACTTAAAGGACATTAGCATGCTTTTATGTCTTCAAACACCTTTGAGAAATAGGGTCATTGCTTCTGTTTTATAAATAAGAAAAAAATCAAGATTCAAGAGGTTAAACGACGTAAGCAATTATTTAATTTGATCCCTTTCGATTCTCCTGTGCATTTGCATTCACTTGCATTAGAATACTTTCTGGGATATCATATCACCATGGATGTTTGAATCTGTGATCATATTTTACAAATGACATAAACCACTGTTTCTTACCACTGAGATTTCACCTTATGCTACTGCTATTCTCAGCCACAAAATGCCAGATGGGAAAGTGATCTTGTTACTCATTACTCAGGAACAGCAGTAACCACCGAACGAAAACCAGCTTCAGATTAAAAAGAACCGCTTGCTGCTATCACATCTCCGAGAAAATTCCCCCGCTACCTGTCACTAGGACATTGAATTTCCATCATCAAAATATTATTTTTTGTACTTTGCAAAACGTATAGCACCTCTCTTATACCATTATACACCCACAATTAGGCCACTTTGGCTCTGTGTTTAAAACCTGACATTTGTTCCTCTGTAAGCAGAACATCTCAAGTTTAATGCCCTGAATTCTCACAACTACAAGTCTAAGATTGTTTAGGGATATTGAAATAACTATAAATGGTGACTAGAACATGATACAATCTCAATAAAATATCTTCATGCAAAAATTACATTGGTAAAGAAATTATAAAATTTCAAAGTGACAGATGATAAATTGAGGCCTTGATATGTAAATTGGATTATCCAAATCCCTCGAACTATCAGGCGTCAGATTCAGTTCACTAACCTAGACTTTCTAAATTCAAGCGTATTCCAGGATACTGCCTTTAAAAGTCTGCTGATTCCTTCTTCCTTCTCATCCTCCTCCTTCTCTTCTTCACCTTTTTTTTTTTTTGTTTGTTTGTTTATTTATTTGGGTTTTTTTTGGGGGGGGTCAGGAAAAAGATATATTAAACACTAGGAAAGCATACATGCCTTCCTTTTTGTCTCCAGATATTTACCTACAGAAAGCTGAAATTATTTGGTATTATCTTTAACTTGGTGCTTTGGACTGGCCATTTATTCTTGAGAGTTAGAAGGAAGATTGCAGTGGATAGTCCAATCTTCATACAATTCGCCCAACTCTACTTAGATAAAGATTTTGTGTGCTTTAGGTTGATTTTAAAAGCAAATGCTTATTTCCTTGCAAATACCTATTTTTCACTGTGATACAGTCAGACATGAGTTTCAGAACTCCTTATAGATTTTCATCATCCATGGGTTGTAAGAAAGATGATACACCAGGTTTATATAATGAGAAAATAGTCTGTACAGACTTTCTCATCAAGATTAGGCATTATTCGACTTTACTCTTGTGGCATCATTTGTTTTCCTGCAAGTAATAATCATGTCATTTTTTTTTATAATTTTATTGAATCATAGTTCTGTACATTGGTGCAATCATAGGGCACGATTCATATACATTCAGAAATGTTTTGATCGTACTGTTACAGATAGCCTTCATGGCATTTTCTTGATCACTATATAAAGACATTGATACTCTACATTTAATA
>CAUYON010016524.1:0-28044 GCA_963573935.1 Arctocebus calabarensis | reverse complement strand
GAGAGACAGAGTCTCACTTTATCGCCCTGGGTAGAGTGCCGTGGCGTCACACTGCTCTTGCCTCAGCCTCCCTAGTAGCTGGGACTACAGGCGCCCGCCCCAGCGCCCGGCTATTTTTTTGTTTTGCAGTTCGGCCGAGGCCGGGCTTGAACCCGCCACCTTCGGTATATGGGACCAACGCCCTACTCGCTGAGCCACAGGAGCTGCCCATTTTTCTGGGTTTTAAAAGCATTTGACAGGCTACTGTTGGGTGCTGTGTACTCACCCTCAATATTATTTTTGGCAGTGGGGACTTAGGTGTATTTTCAGCCTCACACAGGCTGTCCTTGGGTGCTTGTCCTCTGAGGCAGGAATTGGGGGTGGGTGCCAGAAGAAGGAGGCAAGTGTGAGATGGGCAGCTTGCCCTTTGCAGGGCAATGGCTCCAGTAACCATAGCATGGCAGGGGGTGAAGTGCTGTTTTAGAAATGTTTTCAGGATCCTTGGTGGCCACCAGAGAAGAAATGTCAGGTCCTTTAGGAAATAAGGTTAGGAAAGACCGAAGATGTTCCTGAGCTGGGTCCGTGGAGAGAGGTTTTGGCTCTAACAATAAATATCTTCTCTGCTGGGAAAAATGGTACACCAGGAATTTCTAACCTAACAAGTTTGTCCATTTTTTCAAAAATCAGATTTTATTTTTACATTCTCTTGTAGTCAACCTTAGAAAAAACATATCATTTATACTTTCATATTTTGCTAAATTAAATTACAATTTCTTAATTCTAATCAGCATCCTCGTTTGGTGTTTATATGACATAGATAACACATAAAAACAAGACATTTATTCCTCCTTGATTTATAGGAAAGTTTTATTGCGTATCAGTCTCCAACTACCAGGAAAACTTGCATGAAACTTTTTTTTTTAAATGACATTTTATCAATTGGGTATATAATTTTGCAGCTAAAGATTTTCCTGATGTAAGCAGTCAGTGTTAGCCTTGCGTTTATTTCTCAGGTGCAGAATGCAAGCCTGTTTTTCAGGCTCGCGATGCGATATTGAAGTATGGTCATAGAATCATCAGGTTGAAATGGAGCCCAGTTCATTTTGGAGACACTGCACGACTTTTCATCTTAGGATTCCTAATTAGATAGGAAGTACTTTGTAAGTCCTGAAGGATTGTCTCATTCTCAGCACTGGAACTTTTTACTTGCCAACTGATATAAAGAACTCCTTCTTTTTCCATGATCAGCCCTTACACATTTCCACAGATGCCTCTGAGGGAGGGTTGGGGAGGGACTGGGCGGACCGTCACAGGCCACGGGCTTTGCACTTACTATAGACAACTGAACTGTCCACTTACTGTAGACAAATGTCCTCAACAGGACATTTGCTGCCTGTTCCACTGAACCGGTGTGGGTGTCGGTCACTTCAGTGTTCCCAAAGCCTCTAACAGCCTTGAAGCTGTGGACAAGACAGTTCTGGAGGGATGTTAGTTTTCAATGTGCTCCACTGATCTTGGCCTAAATTAGGTCCTGAGTTTACTGAAGCCTTAGGCTGTTTGGGGGTCAAAGTTTATCTGAATCTTATTTATTTATTTATGTTTGGAGACAGAGCCTCAAGCTGTCACCCTGGGTAGAGTGCCGTGGCAGAGTGCCGTGGCATGACAGCTCACAGCAACCTCCAATTCTTGGGCTCAAGCAAGTCTCCTGCCTCTGCCTCCCAAGTAGCTGGGACTACAGGCTCCTGCCACAACACCCAGCCATTTCTTGGCTGCAGCCGTCATTGTTGTTTGGCGGGCTTGGACTGGATTCGAACCCGCCAGCTCAGGTGTACATGGCTGGCGCCTTAGCCCATTGAGCCACAGGTGCCGAGCCTATTTATTTATTTTTTGAGGCAGAGTCTGACTTTGTCATCCTCGCTAGAGTGCTGCGGCATCATAGCTCACAGCAACCTCAAACTCTTGGGCTTAAGTGATTCTCTTTTCTCAGCCTCTCAAACAGCTGGGACTGTAGGCGCCCACCATGACACCCAGCTATTTTTAGAGACTAGGTCTCACTCTGGCTCAGGCTGGTCTCGAACCTGTGAGCTCAGGCAATCTACCCGCCTCAGCCTCCCACAGTGCTAGGATTATAGGCATGAGCCACTGCACCCAGCTCTGAATATTTTTTATTTTTTATTTTTGAGACAGAGTCTCGCTCTGGCATCCTGGCTGGAGTGTTGTGGTGGCAGCCTACCTCACAGCAACCTTGAACTCTTGGTCTCAAGCAGTCCTCCTTACTCAGCCTCCTGAGTAGCTGGGACTACAGGTGCCCACCATGAGGCCCATCTAGTTTTTCTATTTTTAGTAGAGACGGGGTCTCTCTCTTGCTCAGGTTGGTCTTGAACTCCTGAGTTCAAGCAATCCACCCACCTTGACCTCCCCGAGTGTTAGGCTGAGCACCTCGGCTCACACCTATAATCCTATCTGTGTTTTTAGAAAGGTTCTTGTTGGAAGCAGGTATTTGCTTTTCATTGGCTACAGGGGCTAAGTATATCTCCCCACTCCAGAGGTCGTGCGTTTGTGATAGTGTGTTAGATGATAACAGGATTGGAGAATTATCTAATCAGAAAGCAATCGTTTGTCCAGCACCTGCCCCGGACCAGGTACGGGGCTTACAAACATTGTGCCTTTTGAGGTTCCCAGTAAAGCTCAGGTGCTTTACCTACGTCATCGTTTGCCCGGTAACAACAGGGCAATTGTTAATGACATTTTAATCCTTCAGTGAGGTCACTTAAAACTCACACAGCTGGTAAGTCGTAACATTGGGGTTCAAACTCAGGTCCCCTAATCTGAGTCCTGCCCTTTCTGCTCCACGTACCACAGGGTTTCAAAGTGTTGTGGAATGTTGGCTCTGAAAGGCCATATACGTGATTTGCTGAGGATTTCACTTTTATAAGTTGATGAGAAGTTTGATTTGCTTTCTAAAAGGAGGTTTTCTCTGGGAGATTAACTTAGCCAGCTTTAATTGAACTTGGCCAGAGACAGAAGACCTTTGTTAGTTTGTATACAGTCACCTGCTTTTCTTGGCCAATTCCGTGTTGTTCTCCAGTGCCAGAACCTGACCTTCAGCTGTCCTCGGAGGGCATTGGCCTCCCGAGTTAGTGTTGAATTCCCCTGCTGTTGAGTTCAGTTGTCATCAGCTAGGGCTTTCTGTATCTCCACTGGAAATTAACCCTTAGGATTTATTACACAAAGAGTGAAAGAGGGGAATATGCAACTTTGAGGTGACAAGGTGGATTTTGGAGTAGTTTCAAATACAGTAGATCTTCAAATTGTAGATCTGTCATTCATTGGAAAAGGGACCTCAGGCAAGTCACTTAGTGTCTGTGACACTAAGGCACCTATAGGTGCCGAGCTGAAATTTATCCTTTGAGTAAGGCTTGGGCTCCCCTTTATGTAGGATAGAAACATTTACTGCGTACCAACTACGTGCTATATGTACGTAGGTTTTTATTTACATAAAGGGAGAATACAAACTGTAGTTTAGACTGTTGAAACTTATACTTTTATTTTTCTTTGAGACAGAGTCTCAAGCTGTCATCCTGGGTAGAGAGCTGTGGTGTCACAGCTCACAGCAACCTCCAAGTCTTGGGCTTAAGCAATTTCTTGCCTCAGCCTCCCAAGTAGCTGGTACTCCACCCACCCCAACACTTTTTTTTTGTAGAGACAGAGTCTCACTTTATCGTCCTCAGCAGAGTGCTGTGGCGTCACACAGCACACAGCAACCTCCAACTTCCTGGGCCTTGGCGATTCTTCCACTTCAGCCTCCTGAGTAGCTGGGACTACAGGTGCACGCCACAACACCCAGCTATTTTTCTGCTTTGCAGTTTGGCTGAGGCTGGGTTTGAACCTGCCCCCTTTGGTATATGGGGCTAGCGCCCTACTTGATGAGCCCCAGGCACTGCCTGGCCTTTTTGTTGTTGTTGTTGTAGTTGTCATTGTTGTTTGCCAGGCCTGGGCTGGATCTAAACACGCCAGCTCTGATGTATGTGGCTAGCACCCTGGCTGCTGAGCTACAGGTGCCAAGCTGAAATTTATCCTTAGAGTAAGGCTTGGGCTCCCTTTTATGTAGGATGGGAACATTTACTGCGTACCAACTACGTGCTATATGTACACGGGTTGTCCATAAAGTGTGTGTGCAATTTAAAAGAGGTTATATAGGCTTGGCACCTGTGGCTCAATGGGCTAAGGTGCCAGCCACATACACCCAAGCTGGTGGGTTCAAATCCAGCCCACGCCCACCAAACAACAATGATGGCTGCAACCAAAAAATGGCCGGGTGTTGTGGCAGGCGCCTGTAGTCCAGCTACTTGGGAGGTGGAGGCAGGAGACTCAATTTAAGCCCAGGAATTGGAGGTTGCTGTGAGCTGTGATGTCACAGCACTCTACCCAGGGTGACAGCTTTAGGCTCTGTCTCAAAAAAAAAAAAAAAATAGGTTGTATATGAGATGGGGCATTTAAACTTGTGAACTCATCCTAGAAAAAGTGCTTCACTACTTCATGGCTGAGTAGTGTCATTCTGATTACCTTCGAGGTGCGCTCTTTGGCCCCCTGGTGACCTTAGTGATAGTAGGAGTGTAGTACGTGCTTCAGCATGAGTTCACACACTTCATTGTCAGACCTTGTTTATTGTGGGGATTGTTAGCATACAGGGAGGACAGATCCAGGCCCTGGCCAAACGCATTGCCTGGTGCAGTGGGTCTGTTAGAAAGTGACCAGCAGGGTGTGTGAACTCGCCCACTTGGGAAGACACGTGTCTTTCCTCCAGGAGAGGCAGTGGGTATCTAGGAGCAGTGTCATGTTAGCCACTTGCTGCCACTTGAAGAGTAAGTCTTCTGGGTCACAGTGAATACCGTGTACAAATAGGCAGACAAGAAGATGTTCTGACTTAGGGGACTCCACGGAGTGGCTATGGCAGGAGCTCAGAGTGCAGAACTGTGGGTAGAGAGGGGCGGCCCCATCAGGAAGGGCTTGCTTGGTAGGAAGGTTTGACTTCATCTGCAAGGCAGAGGGAAGCCGCCTGGTCTTGTTTGAGTTTGGGAGAGATTGCCCTAGCAGGGCACTAGAAGCTGAACAAGAAGCTGGTGAGACCAGAGGATCCTGAGGCTGTGGTAGTTGCAGTAATGTTGGTGAGAAATGATGGCGGCTTATGTTAAGGCAAGAAAAGAAGGACAGAGGAGGTAAGAAACCAGCACCCACAAATAGCCTTTGTTGCTTAAGTTGGGGTCCTGGGTATGTTTTTTGTAGAGACAGAGTGAGACTCTGTAGAGTGCTGTGGCATCACAGCTCACAGCAACTCCAACTCCTGGGCTTAGGTGATTCTCTAGCCTCAGCCTCCCGAGTAGCTGGGACTACAGGCACCTGCCACAACACCGGCTATTTTTTTGTTGCAGTTTGGCCAGTGCCGGGTTTGAACCCACCACCCTCAGTATATGGGGCCCTACTCACTGAGTCACAGGTGCTGCCCAAGGGGCTCCTGCGTATGTTGTGAATGTGGGAAGAGGTAAGTTTTGAGATGCATGAGTAAAGGGAGTTTAATTTCAGAAGGTGCTTCATGTTCTTCTTCTGTAAAATGAGGTGTAATAAACGTAGAAACCTCATAAGACTATTATGTGGATTAAGTGATTTGCTATATATACCGTAGGACCCCTATCCATCGGCCACTCAGGAGACTGTAACAAACTGGTCAGCATTTGGCCATAGTCAATATAAGGAACTTCCATTGAGTACGTGGGGTGCGTGTCCGAGCTATGAAAATTACTTCTCCGTAAGGAGGTGGTCAGTGTAGGGAGGTGGTCAACTATGGAGGTTCTACTGTGTTTAGAATTTAGAATGGTATTTTTGCATAGCGTAAGGGCTGCATGTTAGTAAAAACCAATAATAATATAATTGTTGTTGTCATTGTTAAATAGAAGTGCCCGAGTGATGCTGAATGTAGAGGTACAGGAAAAAGTTAAGAAACCATTTGGATTTGGGTAGTACCAGTGCCTAGGTGACAATTGAAATGGCAAATAAGATCTTGTAGAAGAGTACACAGTGAGAAAAGGGAACAGGGTCAAGTTGAAGCCCTCATGCTTTTTTTTTTTTTTTTTTTTTCAGAGAACGAGTCTCATTTTGTCACTCCCCTGTAGAGTGCTGTGGTGTCACAGCTCACAGCGACCTCCAGCTTTTGGGCTTAGGCTATTCTCTTGCCTCAGCCTCCTGAGGCGCCTGCCACAATGCCTGACTATTTTTTTGTTGCAGTTGGGCTGGAGCTGGGTTCAAACCCGCCACCCTAGGTATATGGGGCCAGTGCCCTACTCACTGAGCCGTAGGTGCCGCCCTGAAGATGAGCTTTTAAAGGCACAGAAGAACAAGGCTCAGAGAAGGGATAGCCAGGCAGGTAGAAGGAAAACCAAGAAAGAGCTCTGTTAGGAAACCAAAAGGTAAGAGTTTTTGTCAGCCTGGATGCCATAGGGAGGAGCCCCGGGGAAAGGCCCAAATTTAGCTTGAATTACCTTGTAGCACCAGTGAGTGATCTTTAGAACAGTCCTCCTAACGGGTACAAAGGCAGATCATCGCGAAGAGAAAGCTGTGAAGCGTTTTACCTGATTCATAGTAAAACCAGCTACAGTCAGCTTCCCTATCCATGGGTTCTGTACATTCAGGCAACCTGGGATTGAAAATGTTCAGGAGGCTCAGTGCCTGTGGCTCAACAGGCTAAGGCGCCAGCCACGTACACCTGAGTTGGCAGCTTTGAATCCAGCCTGGGCCCGCCAAAGAGCAATGACGGCTGCAACCCAAAAAAAAAAAAAAAATGGCCTGGGGTGGCGCCTATAGCTCAATGGGATAGGGTGCCTGCCCCATATGCCAGAGGTGAGGATGTGGCAGGTTCAAACCTAGCCCTGGCCAAAAACCACACACACACACAAAAAAATGGCCAGGCGTTGTGGCGGGCACCTGTAGTCCCAACTACTTGGGAGGCAGAGGCAGGAGACTTGCTTGAGCCCAGGAATTGTAGATTGCTGTGAGCTGTGATGCCACAGCACTCTATCCAGGGTGACAGCTTGAGGCTCTGTCTCGGAAAAAAAAAAAAAAGAAAGAAAGAAAATGTTCAGGAAAGGCCAGGCATGGTGGCTCACACACGTAATCCTAGCACTCTGGGAAGCCGAGGCAGGTGAATTGCTTAAGATCATGAGTTCAAGACCAGCCTGAGCAAGAGCAGGACCCTGTCTCTACTAAAAATAGAAAAACTGAGGCAAGAGGATTGCTTGAGCCCAGGAATTTGAAGTTGCTGTGAGCTATGATGCCATGGTACTCTACCCACGGCAATAGCTTGAGACCCTGTCTCAAAACATGTATATATATTCAGGAAAAAAAATTCCACAACATTGCCAAAAATAAAACTTGAATTCGCCATTTGCAGAGTCCCACGTCAAAGCCACGTGAATGACGTGATCTGTAGGCGTGGTAAGGAATCTGGGGATGATTTACAGCAGCAGTCCCCAAACTTTTTGGCACCAGGGTCTTGTTTCATGGAAGACAATTTTTCCACAGACCAGGGAGGAGGGGTCATTAGATTCTCATAAGGAGCATGTGCAATTTACAGTAGGGTTTGTGTCCTAAAGAATCTAATGCTGTGCGGCTGTGACATGAAGTGCTCAGAGGGGGGTGAGAGTGATGGGGAGTGGCTGTAAATACAGATGAAGCTTCACCCGCTGTCCCAACACTCACCTGCTGTGCAGCCTGGTTCCTAACTGGCCATGGACCTGACGGGTCTGCCGCCTGGGGTTGGCGGCCACAGATTTAGAAGATGTATGTAGGTTATGTGTAAATACTACCCCATTTTATATTGGGGACTGGACCATTCATAGATTTTGATATTGTGGGAATCCTTGAACCTGTCCCCCAAGCTGTGGAGGGACAGCTGTATTTATCTGGTATATCCACCGAAATAGAGATTGTTTCTTTCATCTGGGCGCGGTGGCTCATGCCTATAATCCTAACACTCTGGGAGGGTGAAACAGGTGGATTCAGCTCACAGGTCCGAGATCAGCCTGAGCCAGAGCGAGACCTCGTCTCTTAAAAAATAGCTGGGCTATTTTCTGGTGGGCACCCATAGTCCCATCTACTTGGGAGGCTGAGGCAAGAGAATCACTTGTGCCCAAGAGTTTGAGGTTGCTGTGAGCTATGATGCTACAGCACTCTAAGAGTGACAAAGTGAGACTTTGTCTCAAAAAAAAGAAAAGAAAAGAAAAATTGTTTCTTTCACATAACTACCACTGCAAGGAAGTGGTAAGGAGAAAGTTCGATCTAGACTCAAATTTGGGTTGTTGTTTTTACAGGGTCCTGCCTCAAAAACTCCTGCCACCTCAGATAGGACTACATCCAAGCCCGAGTCCTGCAGTTTGAGGACGATATCTAGTTCAAAAGCCAAAGCCGGGGCTTCTGTTTCCTGTTTGAGGCGGAACAGTGACAGTAGGAATCTCAATGTGGACCGAGCTTTATCTCCCCAGAGGATCAGGCGTGTGAGCAGCTCGGGTAAGAATAAAATTGTTCCACTGTGCTTATTGAAGTTTATGAACTACTTACATGTGAAATTAGAAAGATAGCTTTGCTTATAGGACTACTGCTAATACATTCTGCCCTTAAGCATGTATGTGTTAGCGGGCCAATCCTAACCAGAAGAGGTAGAGAAAGATACATTCTTTTTTTGAGACACAGCCTCAAGCTGTCACCCTGGGTAGAGTGCTGTGGCATCACAGCTCACAGCAACCTCCAATTCCTGGGCTCAGCTGAGTCTCCTTTCTCTGCCTCCCAAGTAGCTGGGACTACAGGTGCCCGCCACAACGCCCGGCCATTTTTTTTGGTTGCAGCCGTCATTGTTGTTTGGCGGGCCTGGGCTGGATTCGAACCCGTCAGCTCAGGTATACGTGGCTGGCGCCTTAGCCCATTGAGCCACAGGCGCCGAGCCGAAAGATACATTCTTTATTTTTGAGCAGTTTAAAGCTTAGCTGGGGAGAAAGATGTGTGCATAAGCCAACTTCCAAGCTGTTCAGAAGGATGCGTGCATAAATATACAATTGGGTAGTAGTTATTAATATAATTTTATTTAAAAATGTTTATAAATAGTTGCATGCTTAACCAAAGTATTAGATAGGAGATTCATAATGGGCCCTCACCACGTGTGAAGAGATTAGATTTTTTTCTGAATTTTACTGAAAGATACAGATTTACGGGGGGGTATGAAGACGTGAAAGTTATACTTTCCCTAATGTTGGCTTGTATTTTGGAAGTTGCAAAGTCAGGTTAGGCTGGCGCATTTTGTGAGCTTCAAGAATTGCCGTTAAGTACGATACTAAATTTGGCAGAGGTACAGATAACTTTGTGTTACAAATAAAAGCAGGAAAAGGAAAAGTCAGCCCAGTTTAATAAAGACTAAGATGAAAAGCCTGCTGGCCATTCTGGTTGACTAAGAATACCCTGCAGGGAACACCCCTTATTTCTGCGGGTATAACCTTGAGCAAATTAAAGGCATGTCGGATTGATTTAGAAGGTCCCTTGTAAAAATAGTGACTACTTTTTTGAGTAGTCTGGAAAAAAAATACACCTCTAATTAGAGTTCTGAGTCCATACATGTGAGAATGTTTAATAGAAACAAAACCAGCCCAATCCAAGGAGATCTCTTTACCACGCTACGATTTAGTATTTTTTAGGTTGTAGTTTCCAATCCTGTTGTGAAGGCTCCAACGTGAGATGCCCGTAACACACAGACACGTTTTAAGGGCTGTTTAGATTCAAAGCCAATGTCAAGGTTGTGTGGTTTGGGGAAGCAGACGGGGAAGAGGAGTGAGTGGAAGAAATGGGCTGGGCAACGTTTCCATTTCCATCCCAGAGGAGCTAAGTGGGCAATAGGAATTCTCCAGCTTGGAGCGTTCATCATTGGGGAGAGAAAGCGAAGAGAAGCTAAAAGACATTGGGGAAAATAGTGGTTCTTCCTGTGGGTACTGCTGTGGTTGGGGAGTCAAAGTGTGAGGAAGGTCAAAAGTCAAAGCTCTGCTTCTCACTGCTGCTGCGTGAGGCTCATGGTGTTGGCCAGAGGATGCGGGGCGCCCCGTGACCTTGACTGTGAGCAGCACCCGTGGCTCCGTGGCACTGGAGCGTGGCCACTGGCACGCTGGCTTGTGGTCAGAAGCCCTGTGTTTTAGCACCTCTCTGGCTCCAATGAGCTGCCTGAGCAAGCCATTGATTCTCTCTGGACTTCAGCCTTTTACTTCTGGAAAATCAATCACGTCGTTGAGACTCTGAGGCCCTGTGAGCTTTTGCAGTCCTTATCTTTCCAGGGACAGTTTGGAGCTCACCTGATTTTTTGAGTAATGGCTACGAGTGGTCTGAATCTAGGTTCCACATGATGCTTGAATCTCCAGAAAGCCTAAGTGTACATACTTTTAAGAAAGTAGAGCAAAACCCAGGGTGTGTTTTAAAAGACTGAATTGTTTTTTTTGTTGTTGTTGTTTGCAGTTTTTGACCAGGGTCAGGTTTGAATCCACCACCTCCGGTATATGGGGCCAGCACCCTACTCCTTTGAGCCACAGGTGCCGCCCAAGACTGAATTCTTTTATGTAGGCAATCAGTCCCACTAAGCAGTGGGGCCTTTTCTTCCATATTTTTACTGTTTGTTACATTTTGTCCTGTCTCAGAAGAGAGCTCTTAAGTCTCAATCAAAAGACAGGGAATGCTTTCGAGCTCTAATTCTCCTGTGTCACTGAGCTTGATAACTGAGTTATACATCCAGAATTATTTTTCAATCTGAGTTAAAAACTAAATTATATTTTATCTGATGCTTTTCCACATATGAATAGAAAAACTTTTTTTTTTTTTTTTGAGACAGAGCCTCAAGATGTGGCCCTGGATAGAGTGCTGTGGCATCACAGCTCACAGCAACCTCCAACTCCTGGGCTCAAGCGGTTCTCCTGCCTCTGCCTCCCAAGTAGCTGGGACTACAGGTGCCCGCCACAACGCCCGGCTAGTTTTTGATTGCAACCGTCATTGTTGTTTGTCATACCGGGGCTGGATTCGAACCCACCAGCTCAGGTGTATGTGGCTGGTGCCTTAGCCACTTAAGCCACAGGTGCCAAGCCAGGAAAAACATTTTAATGCCACCAGAAATGTTATGGACTTGAATTTTGTGTTTGAAGGTTAGAAGACACTCAAGGGGTGAATATCTGTGTCCTCCTAAATTCACATGTTAAAGCCCTGACCCTCAACATGACTGTATTTGGAGATAAGGGCCTGTGAGGAGATTGTAAAGATCAAATGAAGTCATTAGCATCCCATACTAATTAATACATATTCATACATACATACATATTAATCCCATACATATTAATTATTAGTATGGGATGCTAATACAATAGGATGGGTCCTCTCCTTACGAGAAGAGGAAGAAACGCCAGAGCTTTCTCTCTACCACGTAAGACACTGTGAAAAGGTCTGCAAGCCAACAAGAGGGTCTTACTAAGAAGCAAATTGTCTGTGACCTTGATCGTGAACTTCTCAGCCTTCAGAACTGTGAGAAGATAATTTTCTGTGCAAGCCATCTCATCTGGTATTGGTTATGACAGCCCGAGTGGGCGAAGATGACTAACTTGATTATGCTGTGTTATGTTGTTTTTTTTTAAATTAATAGTTACCAACTTGTTTAGAGGCTCAGAGTAAATTGAGAGGTGTTTCTGGGGGACGAGGAACAGGGGTAAAAGGAGAACAGAAAAATGAAGGCGTGAAAACAATGTGCCTTCAGATCTTTGCGAATGTGTTGCCTTTTATTGTACAATGAGGTGTTTGTGTATTAGAAAATTGAAACCAAATGGATATCCACTCCTACAAAGCTACTCTGCTGAAAGGTGAGCAGAAGGAATGTTCCAGCCAGTTAGGGGTTTTCAATAAATCCTTTCAGAGAACTTAGTGGAAAACCAGACCTGGAGTTGAAATAGCCATTTTATTGAAACTTTAAAATGAGTATGAGAAAGGATTATGATTATGATTATTATTATTTTTGTAGAAGCAGAGTCTCACTTTCTTGCCCTCGGTAGAGTGCTGTGGCATCACACAGCTCACAGCAGCCTCCAACTCCTGGGCTTAGGCGATTCTCTTGCCTCAGCCTCCCGAGTAGCTGGGACTTCAGGCTCCCACCACAACGCCTGGCTATTTTTTTGTTGCAGTTTGGCCGGGGCCGGGGTTGAACCCACCACCCTCGGAATATGGGGCCAGCACCCTACCCACTGAGGCACAGGCGCTGCCCAGAAAGAATTCTAATAAAACCCACTGGAGCACTTCCATTTTAAAATGTGGAAAATTGTGAAAAATGTGGAAAGTGTCAAAAATGTGGAAATTTATATACAACCTGATTATAAGAAATTATAATAAACCAAATCTAAAGTACCTTTGTTTCTTTGGAGTGTGAATTTTTGTTTTTTTTCCCCATTCCTATAAGAGGAAAGATAGTGATGCAAATTATTTCTTTTTTTAATTTAATTTTTTTTTTTTTTTTTTGAGACAGAGTCAAGCTGTGGCCCTGAGTATAGTACCATGGCGTCACAGTTCATAGCAACTTCAAACTCTTGGGTTCAAGCGATTCTCTTGTCTTAGCCTCCCAAGTAGCTTGGAGTGCAGGCACCCGCCACGATGCCCGGCTATTTTTTGTTTGTAGTTGTCACTGTTGTTTGGCAGACCTGGGCTAGGTTCGAACCCTCTAGCTCAGGTGTATGTGGCTGGTGCCCTAGCCACTTGAGCTACAGGTGCTGAGCCTAATTTAATTATTTCTATTGTTGGGGATTCATTGAGGGTATGAGAAACCAGGTGACATTGATTGTATTTGTTAGGTAGAGTCCCTCTTATAATTGTGTCCTGCCCCCAAAGGTGTGTCACACATCGAGACCCCACCCCCACTTCCTTCTCTCTCTCTCTGCTCTTCTCTTTGCCCACCCCTCCCTGCAAACTAGGTCATTAATTGTCCTCATATCAAAATTGAGTACATAGGATTCTTGCTTCTCTCTTCTTGTGATGCTCTAAGAATAATGTGTTCCACTCCCATCCAGGTTACTACAAAGGCTGTAAAGTCTCCATTTTTTTTAATGGCTGAATAGTATTCCATGGTGTACATATACCACAGTTGTTAATCCATTCCTGGATTGGTGGGCATTTAGTTGTTAATCCATTCCTGGATTGGTGGGCATTTAGGTTTCCACATTTTGATGATTGTGAATTCAGCTGTGATAAGCAGTCTAGTGCAAGTGTCCTTATGGTAAAAGGATTTTTTCCTTCTGGGTAGATGCCCAGTAATGGGATTGCAGGATCAAATAGGAGATGTAGCTTGAGTTCTTTGAGGGTTCTCCATACTTCCTTCCAAAAAGGTTGTCTTAGTTTGCAGTCCCAGCAGCAGTGTGAAAGTGTTCTTTTTTTTCGACATCCACGCCAGCATCTGCAGTTTTGAGATTTTGTGATGTGGGCCATTCTCACTGGGGTTAGATGGTATCTCAGGGATGAAAATTATTTGTAATGACAATTATTATAGCATGAATGATAATAGCTCACACTGTAAAATGCATACAAAGTTCTAAGATCTACTTTAATTATTTCACCTATATTGGGTGGCATCTGTGGCTCAGTGGGTAGGGCACTGGCCCCATATACTGAGGGTGGTGGGTTCAAACCCAGCCCCGGCCAAACTGCAACACAAAAATAGCCCAGCTTTGTGGCGGGCATCTGTAGGCCCAGGTACTCAGGAGGCTGAGACTAGAGAATCACCTAAGCCCAGGAATTAGAAGCATAGAGACTGTGGTAAATCTTCTTTGTGGGCCCTCAACTTAAAGCTTTGATATAAATGGTTTTTTTTTTTTTTTGAGACAGTTTCACTTTATTGCCCTTGGTTGAGTGCTGTGGCATCACACAGCTCACAGCAACCTCCAAATCCTGGGCTTAGGTGCTCTTGCCTCAGCCTCCCAAGTAGCTGGGACTACATGGGCCACCACAACGCCCGGCTATTTTTCTGTTGCAGTTTGGCTGGGCCCGGGTTTGAACCCGCCACCCTCAGTATATGGGGCCGACACCTGACACCTTGCCCACTGAGTCACAGGCACCGCCTTTTTTTTTTTTTTTTTTTTTTTTTGAGACATAGTCTTACTATGTCGCCCTCGGTAGAGTGCCATGGTATCACAGCTCACAGCGATCTCAAACTCTTGGGCTTAAGCGAGTCTCTTGCCTCAGCCTCCCAAGTAGCTGGGACTACAGGCACCTGCCACAGTGTCTGGCTGTTTTTTGGTTGCGGTTGTCATTGTTGCTTGGCAGGCCTGGGCTGGATTCAAACCCACCAGCTTCGGTGTATGTGGCTGGTGCCCTAGCCTCTGAGCTACAGGCGCTGAGCCTGATAGAAATGATTTTATGTGGCTTTTTAAAATTAATACTGTGGAATAAATAACTGCTTAGTAAATACTCTGTGATTGATTTTGGCATCTTCAGAGACCTGCTGTCATGCTCTTCTGGAGGCAATACCAGTTCTTACCAGGTTTTAGATTATGAATGAATGTATTCCTTTGTGCAAACAGGCTGTCACCCTTTCAATGGCCAGGTAGGATTACGGAAGTGGCACAGAAACCCCCTCCCTGCTCTGTGGATCCTTTAACCCACCCAAGAAGGATGAATGTGTGTTTATGCCACACCTACAAAGCCCCATAAAGGATGTATAAAAGGCTCCCAGCATGAAGAATGTCTAGGGCTAGGTCTGATGAAGAAGGGCTTCATGAAAGACATGATTTTAGTTTTCTTTAGAGAAAGAGAAGTAACCTTTCAAAAGGGCAAATCCTGTGTTTTAATTCAGTTTATTGTGGGTTAATAAAGTAAATTCCTTTCGAGATAGTAGGACAGGTGAAACTTGCAGCGACTTGCTCGTCATTAGAGTTTTCTCTTCTTTCTTGCTCAGTTTTTTTTTCTTCCTAAGGTGTTCCCCCCCCCCCCTTGGTTTACATAAACTGATTTTTTCCCTTTATATATTAAAGGGAATTTATAGTCTTCTTCAAATGACTTTTATGTCCTTTCACCCTTTTTTAGGTGAGACTTTGAGACAGGCAATAGGCAAAGTTATGAGAAATTTTTTCACATACTTGTATAAATGAAGGATTACAAAGCAGAAATGCTCACCCCAATCAGTTACGCTACAAGCTGACTTTAATGTGCAGCTAATAGATGATTCCATATTTGTATGTCATTAGGGCAAGGGCACCTTTTAAAGAATGTGTCCCAGGATTGCTTTCCATAAAAAAGGTAACAGGAGGAGCGTGTTATGGGTGTGATGTGCTGAGGCGCTGTGCTAAACTCACTTAAACACATAAGCTCATTTAATTCTCACAACTCCCGAGGTATAGATACTATGATTGTCCCTGTCTACGGAGGAGACACCCGGGATTCGGGAAGCATAAGTAAGTTGCCCAAAGTTCCACAGAAGGTGAGTGTTGGGGATGAGAAGTGGCCCAGGGCCAGTGCTCCTACCTCACCCCTCACATGCATACAGAGCACACTCACCCCTTTGTCCTTGGACATGAGTGAATTCTTCATTAAAGGACGTGTGTATTGGCTGGGCGCCTGTGGCTCAGTGGTTAGGGCACTGGCCACATTCTCTGGGGCTGGTAGGTTTGAACCTGGCCAGGGCCCACTAAACCAAAAAAACTAGCCAGGCATTGTGGCAGGTACCTCTAGGAAGGCTGAGGCAAGAGAATCACTTGAGCCCAAGAGTTTGAGGTTGCTGTGAGCTGTGATGCCACAGCACTCTACTGAGGGTGGCCAAGTGAAACTCTGTCTCAATAAAAAAAAGAACATGTGTATTCCTGAGTCGCTGGTACCATGTGGACAACTGTTCCAAGTGCTAGGAATGAAAAAGTGCACCAAAGAGACAAATTCCTGCCCTTTAAGGATCTTAATTCCTAATAAGGAGAATCATGAAATAAACTAACTGAAATGTTAGTATGTAAGATGGTACATGCTGAGGAGAGACATAAAGCAGTGATGGGAGTTACACTTGTATTTTTATTTTATTTTTTTGAGACAGAGTCTCACTATGTCACCCTTGATAGAGTGCCATGGTGTCATAGCTCACAGCAACCCCAAACTCTTGGGCTTATGCGGTTCTCTTGTCTCAGCCTCCCAAGGAGCTGGGACTATAGGCACCCGCCACAACACCCGGCTATTTTTCTGTTGCAGTTGTCATTGTTGCTTAGCTGGCCTCAGCTGGGTGTGAACCCTCCAGCCTCAGTGTATGTGGCTGATGCTGTAACCACTGTGCTACAGGCGCCAAGCCAGAGAGCGGAGTTACACTTTTAAACAGAGTGGTCAAGAATGGTCCCATTGAGAGGCTGACGGTGGAGCAAACACCAGAGTGGGAGAAGGACAGGCCTCTTGGCTGGCACGTGGGAGGCTTTCTGGGCAAAGGAAGCAGCCAGTGCAAAGATGCAGACGTGTGGACGAAACTTGGGGACCCTTGAGCTGCTAATGGGGCGTGTTGGGGACTAGAGACAGCTCATGGGAGGAGGCGGTGAGGCCAGACCTAGGAGGGAGACACGTGTCTCTCTATTCTTACTAACATGGTCCCTGTCGATTCTTGATCTTTTCCAGGCATTTCACATGATTCTCACTTAGTAATTCTAGAATAGATTGCGTTGTGGGAGGACTCATAAAATATGCTTAATATATGATGATGCGGTCTTTCTTATCCAGTCAAGAAAGACTTAGAGTACCTACCGTGTGCTGGGAAGCCTCCCCCATTCTGAGAACAGGAACATGACTGAGCAAATATGCCCACAGGAAGAGTGTCTGAGCACATCGTTATAATGCAAGCTCTTCCTTCTTCCGGTCCCAGCTCCGCTGTCCTGGCCTCGGTGACACTTTGCACTTACTGTGTTGCTCAGTAATTATTATTATTATTATTCTTGCGGTTTTGGCTGGGACCGGGCTTGAACCCACCATGCCCAGTATATGGGGTCAGCGCCCTACTCCTTGAGCCACAGGTGCCACCCTTGCTCGGTAATTATTTCATACATAATTGTCTCATGATCAACTCTTACAGTTGTCTCATGATCAACTGTAAGAGCCATAAGGATAGAAATCCGAGTGTTCGCTATTTTTCTATTTTCCAGTGCTCAGCCCAGTGTACCTGTTACACAATAGGTATTTAAAAACGTTTGGCTTGATTGGAATGGAGACTGTTCATCCTAGCTGGAGGAAGAGGGTGACATTTGAACTGGTCATGGAATGTGCCTGCAGGAGTTGTCCACAGAGAAGGTTGCTGGCATTCGTTGGAGTGCAGGTGGAGAGTTATGAAGGAATATATGGTGTGTGTGGGGAAACTTTAAGGCCAGGCTCAGCGTGTCTTGAGTGAACGGGCATTGGGGTCAGTGGGAGATGAACGAACCTATGACTCAAGCAAGATAGAGGAAGATTAGTTCTGACAATCTAGCCACAAACTTTAAGGCTCCTACCGTTCTGGGGAGTAGAAAGTAGAACACTTCAAGTATTCTAGAGAAAGAGTGTCTGGTCAGCTCTGTTGGGGGTGCATAGTCCGTGAGCCTCCCCAGCTTTCTTGTTCGGATGGCTGGACAGATGATGGGGCCATCAAATGAAACAAGGAATAGAGTAGCAAAAAAGAGGTTTGCAGGAGGAGAATGGAGGGTTTAGTTTGGGGCGTGTTAAATTTAAAGAGATTTAAAGACCTAGAAGCCCCTCAAAGGTGTGTGTTCAAGTTTGGCATTTAAGGCAGTAAAAGTGTGCAGAGACCAGGGAAGCCTGCGGGAAAAGAGCTGATGAACGTATGTGGGACAGGGATGACCGTGGCGGCCAGAATGCATCTTTGGAATGAAGGGGGGAGATGAAGTGCAGAAGTGTGTGGATGCAGATAAATTTGGAGGTGGAAGAGTGAGGACGCAGGAGCGAAGCTGTGGATAATTGCTGGATAGCTTCCTTTTTTCATATTCTCTAACTCACTTGGACAAGATTGGGTGATTTCTTCCCAGCCAGTTTGTGCAAATTTTATTGACTTGTTCATTTTTGTAACCTTAGGGAGAGAGAGAAGCTTAAGAGGATGTTCTCCTTTGAGGTCTCAAAGATCTAACTGCTCGTGAACCTTGGCTTCTAAATAGCCAGGAGGTCCCCTGTGATCTTCCTTCTATTCTTAGGAATTCTCAGCAGGAGTGCTGGGTGGTAATTTTGCCGATGAACACAGTGAACATATGAAGACTCCTATTCATCATCTTTCTGTGGTAGTTGGGGAAAAGATGCAAAGGTCTCTAAATCTTTGGTTTATTACATGCTGTTTTTTTGTTTATTTGTTTTTTTGAGACAGAATCTCATTGCCTTGTTCGGGCTAGATTTCCGTGATATCAGCCTAGTTCACAGCAGCCTCAACTCCTGAGCTCAAGGGATCCTCCTGCCTCAGACTCCCAAGTAGCTGGAACTACAGGTGCCCACCAGGCTAACTTTTCTATTTTTAATAGAGATGGGGCCTTACTCTTGCTCAGGCTGGTCTCAAACTCCTGTGCTCAAGGGATCCTCTTGCCTCAGCCTCCTGAGTAGCTAGGACTACAGGCACCCACCATGACCACCAGGCTAAGTTTTCTATTTTTAGTAGAGAATGGGGTCTTAACTCTTGCTCAGGCTGGTCTCAAACTCCTGTGCTCAAGGGATCCTCTTGCCTCAGCCTCCTGAGTAGCTGGGACTATAGGCGCCCACCATGACCACCAGTTTTCTATTTTTAGTAGAGATGGGGTCTTAATTCTTGCTCGGGCTGGTCTCAAACTTCTGATTTCCAGGGATCCTCCTCCTCAGTCTCCTGAATAGCAGGGACTACAGGCACCTGCCACTGCTCCCAGCTGGCTTTTCTATTTGTGAGATGGGGTCTCTCTCTTGCTCAGGCTAGTCTTGATGGCCTGAGCTCAAAGGATCCTTCTGCCTTGGCCTCAGAGTGCTAGGATTACAGGCGTGAGCACACTCTGAATTCTATTTTTTTAATTAATCAAATTTTTATGTATTTTATTTATTTATTTTTTTGCCTGACAAGTAATGATTTCAATGAAATAATCTACAGGGCTGCTTCAGGCTGCTCTCTTTCTTTTTTTTTTTTTAATTTTTAATTGTTTTTTATTAAATAACTTTGTACATTGATGCATTCATGGGGTTCAGGGTACTGCTTCCATATGCAATGTGAAATGCTGACATTGAACTAAGTAACGCACACTCTGAATTCTACATGTTCCTTTATGGGACACATGTTCCCAGGCCTGTGACTAAGGAAGCTATGTCTGTTTCATCCACGCCTGAAGCAGCGGACATCTGCTGAATGAGCCTGCGGAGACAGGTACCGACAGTGTCTCCGTGAATACCGCGCTCCTGTACCATTCAAGCCGCCGTGAGAACCTTGCCTTGTGGGATGTTCTTGTTCCTCTGTCAAATTACCGCTCTCTTAAGCGGGGCTGTGTTTTTGTTGTGACTCACCTGTGTGGCGGTGGCTCCGTCTTGTAATCGCACCCTCGATTTTAAGCAAAGGAAGATGGCTCAACAGAGTACTATCTACTAGTGGCGAACTCGAGAGTGGGGGATGCTAAAATCACATTTTGTGTTATATAAGTGTGTAGAGCGCTACTGAAATCCTGTGTTCCGGGAGAGAATGCATGTATTTTAACAGTTTGAGAGCGTATACGGTGCAAGTCAGATGCCAGGCACTGAGGGATTGTGGGATGAGTAAGACTTGATTTGTGCCCTCAGGATATTAACAGACAAACAGGAGAGATGACGTGTTCTTTTTCTCACATTTGTCCTTACGTTATAAAGAAAGAGCTGTAGGATTTCAGGAGAGGGTGAGGTGGTAATACAAATACCAAAGATTGCTTAAATTCTTTCTCTAGTATAGAAGTTTTTATAATATAATAGAGGCACACCCTTACTTTAGGTGAGGGCCAGTCTTGGTTTCGTGTCGATTGCTTGGGCTGTTTAATTTTTGCCCACTGAGATCTCAGGACAAGAATAATTAGGATACACGTTGAAGAATGTCTCAGGACTTGGCTGGTGAAGTAGGAAGTAGAAGGAGGGGACAGTTAGGGCGGAGGGTATAGAAAGTAGAACTAAGGACAAGTCAGGACAGAGGCGAGTTTGTGCAGAGAAGCGCCGCTGGGCCACGGTGGAGGGCACAGGGGAGTGGTGGAATTTTGGGAGTCAGAAGAGGCCCACACAGAACCCGTGTCTGTCAATGTCAAGAAGGAGACGCAGAGTTGTTGTCCCAACCAACTAAGGCAGACATTACCCACTGTGCACCTTGAACTTAACCAGGCAATTTGGATAGTTTATAAAGTTTCCACTGCCCCCTTCCCAGGAGGCTCTTTAAAAAGTAGACCATTTTAAGTGCAAAGCTAAGGAAAATATATTCCCTTGCAATCTCACTAGCACCAAATCATTTTGAACTTCATAGTTTGTAACTATTTGCATTCTTTTCCTTTTTGAGACAGAGTTTCTTTTTTTTTTTAGAGACAGAGCCTCACTTTGTCACCCTTGGTAGAGTGCCATGCTTCATGGCTCACAGCAACCTCCAGCTCCTGGGCTTAGGCAATTCTCTTGTCTCAGCCTCCCAAGTAACTGGGACTACAGGCATCTGCCACAACGCCTGGCTATTTTTTTGTTGCAGTTCGGCCAGGGTCGGGTTTGAACCCGCCACCCTTGGTATATGGGGCCGGCGCCCTACTCACTGAGCCACAGGCACCGCCCAGAGTTTCTTTTTTTTTTTTTTGAGCCAGAGCCTCAAGCTGTCACCCTGGATAGAGTGCTTTGGCATTACAGCTCACAGCAACCTCCAATTCCTGGACTCAAGTGAGTCTCCTGCCTCCGCCTCCCAAGTAGCTGGGACTACAGGTGCCTGCCACAATGCCCGGCCATTTTTTGGTTATAGCTGTCGTTGTTTGGCGGACTCGGGCTGGATTCGGGCCAGGATGGATTCGAACCCACCAGCTCAGGTGTACGTGGCTGGCGCCTTAGCCCGCTGAGCCACAGTTGCCGAGCCTCTATTTTTTTTTTTTTAAATCACACACCAGGTCTCACTGTTGCTCAGGCTTGTCTAGAACTCCTGAGCTCGAGGGATCCTCCTGCTTCAGCTTCCCAGATTGCTAGGATTATAAGTGTGTGCTACCACCCCTAGCCTCTTAAATTCTTAATAATATGGTTTTACATGACTGTAAGACTGTCTCACCTTCTGAATATTCTGTGCTTTATTTCTTTAGACTTTTTTGACCATGGATGTTATTTCCAGGTTTTGTTTTGGTATGTTAAATGATTCAGCATTGAAGAACTTCTTTATGTATAAGGATGCAAGCTGGTCAGGTGAATTCCTTGGCCATATTCCTCCAGGTGGAATTAAAGGCCTGGGATTTTGAGGCTTTAGGTGCACGTGAGTTACCAGGTTGTCCTTTGGAGGCAGCGTACACAAGTCTATGCTCCTGCTCTGAGGATCAAAGAATGTTTTCCAAAACCCTTGCCAGTATTTTGATATTTCTAACACTCTTTCAAAATAAATATTCGTTATGTTGAGGGATGAGCAACATGGTATGTTATTTTAATTGGCATATGCTTGGCACTCAGATTACTTGGGGGAGTAAGTGTAGATTCAGTAGGCAAAGTGCTGGGATACAGCAATGAATGTAAGATCAAAACAAGTCCTCCCTAAAGGTGCATCGTGGTGGGGAGACTCAAGTATATATATGTCTGATAAGGAGAAGCTTCGAGAGAGAGAGAAAATGCTGATGCAGAGATGGGGATATGAAATGTTGGGGGTGGGAAGGTTGTGAAATTTGAGCTAGTGTGGCCAGTGGAGATGGCCTTTGAGTCAAGGGCTGGAGGGGCCCGTCATGGACGGCTGAAAGCCATTCCAATTTAGAAGCAGATGGCAGGAGGGAAGCCCCCGAGGTGGAGTTTACGTGGATGCTCCGAGAAGCGCAAGAGATGAACGGAGGAGGAAGGGAATAGGAGATGAGGGCTGAGCAGTAGGACAGAGCCGGCTCATGCATAAGAAGTCCTAATAAAGACTTCGACTTTTGGCTCGGCGCCTGTGGCTCAATGGGCTAAGGCGCCAGCCACGTACACCTGAGCCGGCGGGTTCGAATCCAGCCCGGGCCACCAAACAACAATGACGGCTACAACCAAAAAATGTCTGGGCGTTGTGGTGGGTGCCTGTAGTCCCAGCTACTTGGGAGGCAGAGGCAGGAGACTCGCTTGAGCCCAGGAATTGGAGGTTGCTGTGAGCTGTGATGCCAGGGAACTCTCTCCAGGGTGACAGCTTGAGGCGCTGTCTCAAAAAAAAAAAAAAAAAAAGACTTCGACTTTTAAGCTGAGTGTCTTCAATGTTAATGGATCACGCTCTTGGTTGTGTTGAGAATAGGTCAGATGTGGCGGGGTGGGGGGGACAGGGAGATTAGGACGGGGGTTACCATAGTAATCGTAGTAGCGGGCTGTGGCCAGATTCTAGACACCTGCCGAAGGCAGAGCCAGCCCCTGCTTAGATGGGATGAGGAATGGGAGCCGAGGTAGGAAAAGGGAAAAGTGGCCACTGAGAAGTCACCGTCAGGGACGCAGTTACAGAGACATGACATCGAGATGAATGATAGACATACAAGAGCTGGAAACCCAAGTCTAAAGTGCTTGGGAGAAGCCTGGTCCATAGATAGAGATTCGGGATTTGGTGACAGACGATGTTTAGAGCTGGGACAGTCTAAAGTGCATGGGAGAAGCCTGGTCCACAGATAGAGATTTGGGATTTGGTGACAGGTGATGTTTAGAGCTGGGACTGGGTGAGATCACCATGCAGTTAAGGGCAGAAAGAGAACAGCTCACGGCCGCCTCTGTGCACCCCCCAGACTGCCCCAGAACACCTCTTCATACTCTGCAGTTGAAAGGGCTGGGCAGATGAGGAATCCCCAAGAAGACCGAGCAGGGACAGCCAGAAAGGTAGGAGTCCTGGAACCCCCGCACAGAAAACCTTTCAAGGGGAAAGGAGGCAGCGACTGCACCCGGATCGCTGGCAGGAGACTGTGGCAGTTAGGAATGCAGCCTGCCCCAGGGGACAGAAAGCCCGCTCGGTGGGGTACACCGAACCTCTGTGTATTCGTCAGGATGTCCAGAGGTGGGCAGTTCCGGGCTGGACGATTGGGTAGTGCCCTACTGTCCCTCCACGCCTCCTGCCGTGGCATATTGGTTTTGTCATTGGCTTTTCAGTTAAAATATGGTCGCTGAGAGTTCTGTGTGCCCACCGTCTCCTGCTCCGATGGGCAAAGATGGGCAGCGAGTGACCAGGCCCCGAGTGCTGGCCTCCTCCTGACATGCCTCTCTGTGGTTATCAGGGAGGACAGCTCCTGCTCAGCTGCTGGGCCCCGCGAACTCGCATCCTTACAACCTGCTGGCGCCGACGGGATCACCTGGTTGCCCCGAACATCAAGAAAGGTTGAGAAGCGACTATTTGGTTTTTTAAAAACCTTTCTATAGGATCGAGCAGTGGAGAGAGGGGATTAGGAGTGACAGTTGGCTAGCCAGGAAAGGTGTTAGACGCAGGAAGGTCAAGTTTCTTAAAAAAAAAAATTGAAACAACTCTTTTTTTGCTTAGATCAGTGGTTCTTCACCTTCCTCATGCTGCGACCCTTTAATACAATTCCTCATGTTGTGGTCACCCCCAACCATAAAATTATTTTCGTAATTATATATATATATATATATATATATTCATAACTATAATTTTGCTCCTGTTATGAATTGTAATGTAAATATCTGCTATGCAGAATGTGTTTTCATTGTTACAAAGGGGTCGCGACCCACAGGTTGAGAACCGCAGGTTTAGAGCTTTTGCTCACTTATATAGTGGGGCATAAGATTGTTCTTGGTTTGCTATTGTGCATTTTTCTCTGTTCTTTATTTTATCGGATATATGTCTTTTTGTTTTGTGTATGGTATTTTAAAATCTTTTAATATTAAGTATATTGTTTCCTTTAATTTTTCCTATGCTTTATGCATAACAAGACTTTCTTTATCCAAAGAGAACATTGCTCCGTATTTAATTTTTCTATGGTTTTATTTTAAATGCTTTGTCTCTTTTTTTTGGTTTTGTTTTGTTTTTGTTGTTCTTTTTTTAGAGACAGAGTCTCACTCTGTAGAGTGCCATGGTATCAGCCTAATTCACAGCAACCTCAAACTTCTGGGCTCAAGCAATCCTCCTGCCTCAGCCTCCTGAGTAGCTGGGACTACTGGCGTCTGCCACAACATCCGGCTAATTATTTTTCTATTTTTAGGAGAGATGAGTGGTCTCACTCTTGCTCAGGTTGGTCTTGAACTCCTGAGCTCAAGGGATCCTCCTGCCTCAGCCTCCCAGAGTGCTGGGATTACAGGTTGAGCCTGGTACCCAGCGCTCATCACCACCATCTATCTCTGGCACTTTCTTGTCTTGCCCAACTAAATCCTATATGCATTAAAAGCTAACTCCAATTAGTGGATAGCTAACTCCCTGGCCCTGGCGGCCACTCTACTTTCCGTTTCTATGATCTTGACTACTCTAGGAATCATGTGGGGAATCATACAATATTTGTTTCACTTAGCATCATGTCTTCAAGGTTCATCCATATTGTAGCATGTGTCAAATTTTCCTTTTTTAAGGCTGAATAATATTCCATGGCCACATATGTAACCACCTTTTATTTGTTCATTCATCTGCCCGTGGGTACTTGGGTTGCTTCCACATCTTTCCTATGGTGAAATAAGCTGCTAGGAACACGGGTGTACAAATAAATATCAGTTTGAGTCTTTGCTGCTGCTTCTTTTAGGCACATACCTAGATGTGGAGTTGCTGGATCATGTAATTCTCTTAAGTTTTTGGGAAGCCATCATGCTATTTTCCACATTGGTTGCACGATTTTACATTGCCACCAGCAATGCACAAGAGTTCTGATTTCTCCATGTCCTTACCAATGCTTGTTGCTTATTCTTTCTTTTTCTTCTTTTTCTTTTTTTTTTTTTTGAGACAGACTCTCAAGCTGTCACCCTGGGTAGAGTGCTGTGGCATCACAGCTCACAGCCACCTCAAACTCTTGAGCTTAAGTGATCCTCTTGCCTCAGCCTCCCAAGTAGCTGGGGCTAGCACCCACCGCAACGCCTGGCTATTTTTTGTTATAGTGATTGTTGTTTGGTGGTCCTGGGCTGGATTTGAACCCACCAGCTCCAGTGTAAGTGGCTGGTGCCCTAGCCTCTTGAGCTACAAGCGCTGAGCCTTGTTTTGTTTTTTGTTTTTTGAGACAGAGTGCCATGGTGGCACAGCTCACAGCAACCTCAAACTCTTGGGCTTAAGTGATTCTCTTGCCTCAGCCTCCCAAGTAGCTGGGACTATAGGCACCCACCACAACACCTGGCTATTTTTCTGTTGCAGTTGTCATTGTTGCTTGGTTGGGTGCTAACCCGCCACCCTCTGTGTAGGTTTCTGGCATTGTAACCACTGTGCTATGGGTGCTGGGCCACAAAGCTAAATTCTTAAATGTGTACATTAGTGTTAAGAGAATTTTGTCCTTTAGGGTTAATATATGTCAATGTGCAGCAATGGTTTTGAGTATATATGATTTATTTCTCTCAACATATTTTCTGAATCTTTTTAGACTTATTCTCATTTTTCTAATAATTCCTAGTTATCGTATATAATTCTTTTTTTTGAGACAGAGTCTCACTTTGTGGGTCTTGGTAGAGTCCTGTGGCGTCATAGCTCACAGCAACTTCAAACTCTTGGGCCCAAGTGATTCTCTTGCTTCAGCCTCCCAAGTGCTGGGACTACAGGTCACTGCCACAATGTCTGGCTGTGTTTTTAGAGATGAGGTTTCGCTCTTGCTCAGGCTGGTCTCAAGCTCTTGAGTACAGGCAATCCAACTGCTTCAGCCTCCCAGAGTCCTAGGGTTACAGGTGTGAGCCACCTCGCCCATCTACTGTAGATAATTCTCCTATTTTTTTTTTTTTGAGACAGAGTCTTATTTTGTCGCCCTCGGTAGAGCACTGTGGCATCACATAACTCATAGCAACCTCCAGCTCCTGGGCTTAAGCGATTCTTTTGCCTCAGCCTCCCGAGCAGCTGGGACTATAGGCGCCTGCCACGTCTGTAGTTTTTTGTTGCAGTTTGGCCAGGGCCAGGTTTGAACCCTCCACCTTCGGTATATGGGGCCGGCACCCTACCCACTGAGCCACAGGTGCCACCCTACTACTGTAGATAATTCTAAAGGCAGTTTTCTCTATGTGGTTGCATTTAAAGAACCCAAGTTATAATTATAGCTGTAAACATATTCACATCTTTTATGTCTTAACCATGTCTGTTCATTTGGCTTTGTCTCTTTCTGACTCTAGTAGTTAATGGCCCTGCCCCTTGCAAGCCTTACTGACATTTAGTTAAACTGACCTCAGTAATCTCCTTTTCACTGTCTAGGTAAAATTCTCACTCCTCTAGGCCTGGCGGGTGCAATAGCCTCCTAGCTTGTTCCCCCCAATTTCAAACTTTTCATTCAGCTCTGCACATTGCTACCATGTGATCAAGTTCTGTTCAAATGCCAAGGAAGCCGTGTGCCGCCCATCTGCCCACCTACCCACCCATCCACCCACCCCCAGCAGTCACCGTCTCTCCTCCAGCCTCATTTTTCCTTTTCTTCCCTGTGACACTATTCATTAAGTACGAGTAACAACATATCCTACTGTGATAGGACACAAGGTGTTTCCTAATAGTTCACAGTTTTTACTGAAAATAGCTAGTAGTTAGAACTGTACTCATTTGAGCTTTGTGATTACCTGCAGTTATCTCACTAGGTAAGCAAGTAAAACAGTCGGGTAACACACCCCTTTGTGAGACTCCATTGCTCCCGTTTTCATTAAGATGATTTAGGTCTTCTAACGCACGAAACAGTGGTCAGAGTTTTTGTCATTAACAAATTGAAATTCATCTTCAAAATCCATAAATATATAGAAAGGGCTATGAAGCTAATCTATAGCTTTCATATGAAGGCTAAAACCCAGTTATAGCACAAGAAATGGGGAAAGGGGAGGTTCGGTGGAGGGAGGGTGATTGGTGGGATCACACCTACGGTGCATCTTAGAAGGGTACAAGTGAAAATTACTAAATGTGGAATATAAATGTCTTCATATAGTGATTAAAAGGCCATGAAGGCTATGTTAAATAGTTTAGTGAAAATATTTCAGATTGTATATAAAGTCAGCACATTGTGCCCCATGATTGCACCAATGTACACAATTGTGATTTAATAAAAATTAAAAAATATACATAGAAAGGCAAGTCATCTTTTTTTCAATGTTGAATGACTATCTAGTGAAAACTCTGTGACAGCTGAGTTCATTTATGTCTAATTGATAGTTTCAAGATGAGAAAGTTGGTAAATGTTTCCATGACTCTAGAAATTCCACTCATTACTCTGAAGGTATTTCCTGCGCAGAATGGGACCCACCCTCTTTTCTAGGCCTTTCTTCCAAGGGTGGAGAAGATAGGATTGGTGCTGAGAGATTATTCCACCACATACCCTGTGAAGGTCCTGGGAGCTTTCTCCTGGGGAATTAATCACTTAATAGAAGTGCTGGGACAAAGGAGCACCACTCAGGAGTTCATTCTTTGGCTTTAATTCCAGTCCTAGGAAACATTCCCATCCTGAAGAACTTTCTAGTAATAAAGTAACTGACTTCATGGTAACAATAGAGAAGCATTAATTAAGGCACTGGCTTCTTTATTTTTTTCCCTCCATATTATAAAATAAAAAGGATCGAAGAATGTAGAAAATGCTTACAAGTACATTCTTATTATTATTATTATTTTTTTTTTATTGAGACAGAGCCTCAAGCTGTCACCCTGGATAGAGTACTATGGCATCACAGCTCACAGCAACCTCCAATTCCTGGGCTCAAGCGAGTCTCCTGCCTCCACCTCCCAAGTAGCTGGGACTACAGGCGCCGTTT